>VDFB02367875.1:0-36910 GCA_007258455.2 Sequoia sempervirens | reverse complement strand
TGATGGTGAATTTCTACATGCTTTGATTGTTGAGTCAATTTCGTATGAAGCCATTGAGCACGTGCGCAAATTTGTGATGAAAGTACTTGGATTCATTTCCCTTCATTAAATTGGTCTTTTAGGTTTATGTAGGAAATGAAGATGTGAAGGTTGTTGGTGGGGTTTCTAATTCAATTTTGCTATTATAATACGTCATTAGGCAAGCGGTGTCTCATAGGTAGAGTTTCACATTGCAGAACCCGCAATGGATCTTTACTGGGTCAATCTAGTTTTGAACATTTTCAACATAGTCATCTTGCTTGAAAGCTTTTTCATTTTGTGGAGTGCGGATTTTAGGAGTGTGGAAGCCATATGGCGGGTCACCGTTGAATCTCTACTGCTAGACAATGGCTTCAGATAGGTTCCATTCCGCTGAGGGTGACCCACATGGGTGGACCCGCCATGACATTTTGACTTGGATATTTTTTGATTGTGTATTTGTTATACTAGTGGCATTGATAATCTCAAGATCCGCATGATGAGGAGGTGGTAGGGTTTTACTGCTAGTTACAGCCTAAGCATGATGACCTCCCACAAACAGCAGTTTGCATGAACGGACCTATAAAACTCCCATGACTCAAACATTTTCAATATTCATCCCTTCAATTTTTTTGACATTGGCCAGTAAGGTCAGTGCGAATAGCTCAAGGTGGAAATTTGTAAAGGCTTTTCCCCCTTTTAAACAATAGAGGTGGGGAGGTGATCCGCAATCAAAATCCTACAATGGTGTTTCCACAAGGGCCAAGACTTGGTCAATTTGATGGTGAGTTGAAGTTTGAGGAAATGACGAGGGAAGAATCCATAAGATGGGGTGCCCCACATGATTTTTTGTTAAACAACGGCCTCGAGGAGACAACTTTCTGATAGCAACGACTCATAAAAGCATACCCACATTGGCATATTTCCTTGGAAATTTTGACACTTGGGTTTAACTTTGGAAGTGAGTGGTAACAAAGGTGAAATCCGCAAAGTGGGAAAACATTTAAGCCATGCTCGATAGGCAATGACCATGAAAGGACTACTTTCTGGTGACAACACCTAGTAGAGGCAGACCCGAAAGGGTTTCTTGGCCAAAGAATTTCATTGTGTTGTTCAAGTGTGATGGTGAATATGGGGTTCACATAGTAGGTAGCCCTAACTGCTTCATCAATGGTAATGGTGTCGACAGGGCAGAGTTCTACATGAGCGTCTACGAGTGCATTTTGACTTACCATGAGAATCATCTTCATTTTTGGCGATGTTTCTGAATGCGGAGAAAAAGGGCGAAAAGGTCACCGTTATTTTTGCTACTTCAAACGGTATTGCCCAGGCGGGTTTCCCCCATTGATCATCCTGCATAGAGCATTGGAGGGTTTGCAATGCAAGAGGTTGTTATCACTATTTAAACTTAGACTCATGAATTTTCATATAGTTTTGAACCCTAACAAACAACTTATCGATGATGCTATTAATAACAAATGATGAGAAATCAAATACATACGTGGGTTGCACGTATGGAAGAAACAAACACCAATGGAGTCTTTGAATCTTTTGTACATGAAGGAATGTAGTTTTCTCTCTTGAATTTTGAAAGCTCTAGGTGAAAATGACATCTAGGGAGGTGTCTATTTATAGGAAAACCCTCATTTAATGGCAACATTAATTATAGGTACAGTGGATCATGGGTTGGTGAAGTTACAGAAAATCGATGAGTGAAGGATGCCTAAGCGAAGGACAAGGATGCATAAACTGCATGCGGTAAGTCAGCCATAGATGGATGTGGGAGGACTGCCACTGAGAATGGAAAAACAAGGAAGGAAATCTGCTCAGGGAAACCTACAAGCGGCCAGGGATGACACGGCTTCCTGGTGCTGGAGCACCATTCAAAGTTGTTTATCCATTTAAGTTCATAAGGTTTAGGCTTTATAATTTCTTTGAGTTTTGTTTACAATAAGGTCTATATGAACATTTGAGGTTTTAATAGGTCTTTTTTGATAAATTTTAGGTGTCTAGTTGGTCGAGTTTTCAAAATATGCAAAATATGCTAAGTTGTTAAGTGGAAATGATGTAAGGTTTTAAAAATGCATTGTAGAGGAAGACCAACGGTCACCTCTTTCAAATGTTAGTTTTGGAAGTTGAAGCGGGTTTTTTTTGGTAGGAAAAAGCTTAAATACCATCATGAATGCAAAGGGAAGGTTGATCTTGGTATTGGAAAGAAGACTTGATCAATAAAAACTTAGTTTTTCTCTATTTTTTTTGTATTTCTAGTTGTAGCAGCAGATTGTACGTCCTGTACATTAATTAGTTGATCCATATTTGTTGATATTTGAAAATTATATGGAATTACCTTTCCTTTGAATCCATTTTGAAGGTTTTATATTGAGTTTTGTGTCCTTTATCATCAAATTACTAAAACTGGCCCGAACTTGTGCATTTGAAGGTTTTGAGTCAATAATATGGATTTTTGACCCATTCCTCTTTCTATAGCCTCTGTAACTTGAGGAATGGGTCTACACTAATAGTAATAAGGTTTGAGAATGGTGGACAAGAGTAGGGGAGGTCTGGAAATGAAGTTGGGTGAGAAGCCCTAGTTGAATTATGGTGTTTTCATGAGAAAAAGTGAGGTTTTGGTGAGTGAAATTCAGTTTTTGAGTTGGGAAACATTGTTTTATGTTGGATTGAGCATGAGCAAGGTATTTTAGACTTGTTTGAGCAATTCTTAGGTCCTGGAGTGTTTGGGAAGTGTGAGATTCAATAAACCCTAGGGTTTCTAGTCCTATGAAGAGGGTTTTGAGATTTGGCTATAGAATGATTGAATCTCTGAAATCTAATGGTGTAATCTAAAGTTTTGATAGGTATAAAGTGCTTCCCCAAGTTTTCAAGAGTTTTGGACAAGTTTTGAAGGTGGTCACTTTGGAAAAGTGGGCTAATTTGAGCCCTAAAAGGCATGGAAAACCTAATTTGAGCGGTTTGATACAAAACAACCATTGGTGATTGTTTGGTATGTTGATAGGCTCTGTAATAGTTCCTTGATGTGTGTTGAGTTGTGAGTTGAAAGGGTGTGAGAGTGGAATTATACACGATTTGGTGGAATTGCTATGCTACAAGGAAACATAGTGAACTTGTTGAATGAAGAGGTTTTGATGAAATTTTGAATTGTTATTGTTGGTTGGAATTGTGTTTGGTGTGTTACAAGCCTCCCCCTATTGCATCAAAGTGGTATCAGAGTGAAGGTACCAAATTCCTATATAAGAAAGTTGTAGATTGTGAAAGAGAGATTGGAAGGTGAAGAGGCAAGATTGTAAAGATGCCTCCAAAGGGAAAGAATATAGCGAAGGAGATAAATGAATTGAGGAATCAATACATTAAAGAGATCAAAGAACTGAAAGAGAGATTATTAGCCTTAGAAACCAATAAGAGAAGAGAATCAGTTGAGAGCAGCGAATTAGAGGAAGAAGAAGATGAAGAGTTTGAAGATGTTGAAGAAGAACTTGATCTAGAAGATTAGAGAATGGCCATGTTGATAAAGGCAGTAAAAGGTGATGAATACAAGGTAAAAATAGATGTGAAAATTTTTGGTGGAAATTTGAATGAAGAAGAATTGTTAGATTGGATAGCTTCTTTGGATAACTATTTTGAATGTGAAGAGACTCCTAAAGAACAAAGAGTAAAGATTTCCAAAACAAGGCTTAAGGGTCATGCACTTGTATGGTGGGATTATCTACATTTAGAAAGAAGAAAACAAGGCAAGAACAAGATTGTGGATTGGGAAAAGATGGTAGCTAAACTAAAAAGTAAGTTTCTCCCTTTAGATTATCAAATTCAAATGTTTAAAAAGTTGCAAAATTTGAGACAAAAGGAAATGGATGTAAAGGCATACACTGAAGAATTTTATAGGTTGAGTATGAGGTCTAATCACAATGAAAATGAAGATGAGAAAATTGCTAGGTACTTGGGTGGCTTAAGAATGAATATACAGGATGAGTTGGCTTTGACTAACCCTAGAAATGTAGAAGAATGTTATAAAATGGCATTGAAGGCTGAAGGGAAGGTAAAGAGAAGACAAGAGAAAATATTAAGAGGAAGAGGCAGCATCATGAGAGGAAGAGGAACCTTTTCTACTCCAAGGAAAGCAATTGAAAATCAACAAGAAGAACCAAGCAAAAGAGATGAACAAGTTGCTGATTTTAGAGGAGGATATAAACGCACAAGGGGTAGATTTGGAGGTGGAAGAAACTAACACTTTTGTAGGTAGATGTTATCATTGTCAAGAATATGGTCATCCTGCTTGGAAGTTCCTTGAGAAGGCTAGTTCATCAAAAACTGGAGGAGAAAGAAAACCAGATAGAAGAGCTTAAATAATTCAAGAAGATGAGGCTAAAAGTAGTTCAAGTTCAAACAAATTGATTGCAAGGGTTGAAGTTGGTGAAATGTTGATGATGAAGAAACAAATCTTGAAGACTACAAAGGAGGAAGAGTTGCTTCAAAGAAAAGCTTTGTTTAGAATAGCATGTAGGTGTAGAAACAAGGTATGCAAAGTCATTGTTGATTTAGGTTGTATAGATAATATTGTGTCTCATGAGATTGTAGACAAGTTGTATTTGCAAATAGTACCTAGAAAAAGGCCATATAGGGTGTCATAGGTTAGTGAAAATTAGTCTTTGATGGTAAGTGAGCAAGCAAGGGTTGAGTTTCAAATAGGTCCATATAAAGATGAAGTGCTTTGTGATATACTACCCATGAGTTGTTGTCATTTATTGTTGGGAAGGCCCTAGAATTTTGACAGGTTAGCCTTGCATAATGGTAGACAAAACACATACACCATATAGAAAGATGGGAGAGAGTTTTTTTTAACTCCTTTTGTTGAGGGCCTAGAAGAATATGGTGATATTATCATGTTTGGGAGAAAAGAGTGTGTGAATGTAGGTGAAGGAAAGAACATGAATTTAGAAGCCAATGCAATGCTTGACATGGATAAGATAGTAGATAGAAAGGGTGAGTTCAATTTGCAGACAATAGAAAGAAAGAAGAAAGGTGATTTTGTTTGGCAAAAGAAAGTTGATGTTGAAAAGTTTCAGACTAATAGAATACAGAGTGAGTGTGAAAGGCCTTTGGAAAGGCATGGGAAAAGTGAAGGCATCATGGTGGGGACAGTCAAGTTCCCTATAACAATGAGCAAAGAAAAAGAATGGTTAATAGATAGTGAAAGTGATGGGACAGTGAGTAAAAAGACAGTGGTTTGGGAAGGTAATAGTAGAGTATATTAGGATAGTGAGGCTGCTGGTACAGTGAATAAGAAGACAAAGAAATGTGATGGTGATGTGATAGTAAAGTGTAAGGTTGTTGGTACAGAAGAGGAGTAGTTAAAATATGTTAGGAAAGTGGTATATGGTGTTGGAAGGGTAGAGGACAAGAGGATAAGAGTTGGTACATATGATAGGACAATGGAAAGAATAAATGCAAGTCTGACAGGGACAGTAAAAGGTAAGAGTACAAATGACAAAGGGACTGATAGTGAAAGAGGTACTGATGACAATAAGAATGTTGCAGTTGAGAGGACTAATAGACAGTGCATGAAGCATGAGGAGAAGAGAAAAGTAATGGTAGATGATGAAGGGAAGAATATAGATATACATGGAGATGTGACATCAATATTTGATGATGGAAAGGTGGAGAAGCACCCCACAGAGCAAAGTGGACAGTTGGAGTAGCATGCAAGTAATGGTAAAGGAAAGATCAAGAATGTTAAAGGCAGCAAAGAATAAGAGCATAATGTACTAGTTGAAGACACAAAAGAAGGTCAAAGGAATGATGAATAAAAAGGAGGAAATGTGACATTCATCTTTCCAAGAGACTTGGAAAAGCTTCAAGCTGGGGTGTATGGTGCAGGAGCACCATTCAAAGTTTTTTATCCATTTAAGTTCATAAGGTCTAGGCTTTAGAATTTCTTTGAGTTTTTTTTACAATAAGGTCTATATGACCATTTGAGGATGTAATAGGTCATTTGTGATAAATTTTAGGTGTCTAGTTGGTTGAGTTTTCAAAATGTGCAAAATATGCTAAGTTGTTAAGTGGAAATGATGTAAGGTTTTAAAAATGCATTGTAGAGGAAGACCAATGGTCAAAAATTTCAAATGTTAGTTTTGGAAGTTGAAGCAGTTTGTTTTTGGTAGGAAAAATCTTAAATAGCATCATGAACTCAAAGGGAAGGTTGATCTTGGAATTGGAAAGAAGACTTGATCAATAAAAACTCAGATTTTCTCCATTTTTTCTATATTTCCAGTTGTAGCAACATATTCTATGGCCTATACATCAATTAGTTGATCCAGATTTGTTGATATTTTCAAAGTAGATGGAATTACCTTTCCTTTGAATCCATTTTGAAGGTTTTGTATTGATTTTTGTGTCTTTTATCATCAAATTACTAAAACCAACCTAAACTTGTGCATTTGAACGTTTTGAGTCAATAATATGGCTTTTTGACCCATTCCTCTTTCTATAGCCTCTGTAACTTGAGGAATGGGTCTGCACTAATAGTAATAAGGTGTGAGAATGGTGGATAGGAGAAGGGGAGGTTTGGAAAGGAAGTTGGGTGAGAAGCCCTAGTTGAATTATGGTGTTTTCATGAGAAAAAGTGAGGTTTTGGTGAGTGAAATTGAGTTTTTCAGTTGGGAAGTGTTGTTTTATGTTGGATTGAGCATGAGTAGGGTATTTTATATTTTTTAAAGAAATTATTAGGTCCTGGAGTGTTTGTGAAGTGTGAGATTCAATAAACCCTAGGGTTTCTAGGCCTAGGAAGAGGGTTTTTGAGATTTAGCTATAGAATGATTGAATCTCTGAAATATAATGGTGTAATCTGAAGTTTTGATAGGTATAAAGTGTTTCCCCAAGGTTTCAAGAGTTTTGGACAAGTTTTGAAGGTGATCTCCTTGGAAAAGTGGGCTAATTTGAGCCCTAAAAGGCATGGAAAATCCGGTTTGAGCAGTTTGGTACAAAAAAACCTTTGGTGATTGTTTGGTATGTTGATAGGCCCTATAATGGGTCCCTGATGTGTGTTGAGTTGTTAGTTGAAAGGGTGTGAGAGTGGAATTATACCTGATTTGGTGGAATTGCTATGCTTCAAGGAAATAGAGTGAACTTGTTGAATGAAGAGGTTTTGATGAAATTGTGAATTGTGAATTGTTATTGTTGGTTAGAATTGTGTTTGGTGTGTTGCAAGCCTCCCCCTACTACATCACTTCTGAAAGACGAAAAATCACAAGTTATTTTTCGTAAAGGCTTAAAACCTCCCGAAACTTGGGTGAATGAGTTTGGTCAAGATGAATTTAGTAATTTTAAGGCATGTGACCATTTTAAGCTCAAAATAGGGGCACAAAAACTAAGCCAAAGGTGAGCTGACCCAGAGAAAGTGAAATGAAAAAAGGGGGTCCTCGGTCCAAATGAGGTGTGTGTGCAATAGGCACAACACATATCTTTCCATGTTCTAATACAATTATGGGGAAAGTTGATGTACCACTGGTAAACTTCATCACTTGAGTAAGGAAAAAACCTACATACAACATCTTCATGTTGTATCCTTGCTCTTAAAAACATATCCTTAAAGATACTGATATGCTCTTCTACATCTTTGTGAAGATAATACTTAGGACATAATTTTTTTGGATTCTTTGGAAGATCATTATACATAGTGAATTGAATCGATGACTCTACATTAAAGAAGGCCATCACTACGGGTGAGGGTGGTATAAAAACACTCAGGTTTTGCGGTATTGCGCTTGCAATTCTTGACCCTTAGGGCCTAGATGGCATACAACCACTAGGTTCAACTAATGTCACATGAGGATCACTAGACTGAGACCTAGTGACTCTACAAGAATCCAACTTCCTTCCTAATGAAACTAAAGGTATTGTTTCCCTCCTTCTATTGCCACTCCTATTGATATGAATTTTATTCACACACCAATAGGTAGATAAATTCTTAGAGAGACTACAACGGAACCTACCTTTCTTGAAAGACTCCACTGGGAAAAACTAAATCTAAGGCTAACTTAGCTTAATCCCAAGGCTCATTTATGTCAAGTCTTGATGCACTAGGTTCGCTCAAGGTTCATTGTGATAATGTTGTTAAACATGAGGGGTAAACGGTCCTTATAGTATTGGAGGGTATCATAGAGATATGAAAATAATCTTGGTTTGGTCTTTCAATAACTTCAAGAAATACACCAATTTGCAGCAATATTTTATGAAATTAAAATAAATTGCATTCATCCAAGTAGATATAGCATTAAGTATTCAACAATTTCATGGAATAAAAATATTTTCAATTAAAACTCCATCCATTTATTACTTTTTTGGAACATTTTATGAAATTTAAAACATCTATTCTAAAATAAAGCATAAAAAATTACTAAAAAGTAAAATTTCTCCCAAGTACTATCCACACATGCCTCAAGAAATAACCAAACTAGAGCAAACCATTCCATACGTCACCAAATTGTTTCACATCTAGGCATATAATGATGCAATATTTTAAAGAAAAGGGGGATTATTTTCCACTGGATAGTGTTAGTATGCACCCTTAAATGACGTAGCACATAGTCTTGTCTGATAGGAACAAACACTCAGCTATGTAAGATTTCATATCAGGAAATAGCTTTGAAATTGGATTTGATATTAGTTCACTTCTAATCAAAAATAAAAGTTTTTAATCTGTAATGGAACAAAATATAGGAAAAAGAACAAAACTTGAAAAAAATTTACTTCTCCGACATCCACAAATTTTGAACTTAAAATAAAATAAAGAAATAAATGACCTTTTATAGAAACAAGGCCCTAAAGATTTTAAACTTAGTCCATAAAATATAATCAAAGAAACAAATTAAAATGTAGCACATGTTAGTGTAATTAATATTTAATTACACTTGCATAATTTTACTTAGGTAATACTTTAATTCCTAAGTTAATAGTTGTCGTCCTTATCTTGTTGAGCTATCTCGTTGCTCAAGATAAGATTAGGGTTATGCATAATTGCTTTTATAAAGCAAATCATCTCATGTAATTATGAATTCCTGAATAATATTATTTGCACATCTTCTTGCAATAGATTTTCTTTTATTTCATTTTCTCTTCTGTGGAAGCTTTTTTGGTTTGCATGTATGATCTTGGTTTCTAACATGGTATTAGAGCCTTGATTTGTAGCCCCTTCTCAGCTTTTTTGGAGAAATACATTGTAGAGCATGTTCGGGGTTCCTCGAGGGTTTCATTCCTTGAGCATATTTATGAAGCATCTTGGATTAGATCAAGGTTTTCCATTGGATTCAGAGTGCTAGAAAAAGTTAGGATTGACTTTAATTTCACTAATTTTGGTCATCGTTGAAGAAATCTGTGAGGGTTTCAAGCTCGGTGATTTTTCTAAGAGATCTGAGGGTCACCTAATTTTTGGAGCATTTTGGGCTCAAACGGACCTCGCCATTGAGTCCGCAGCACCCAAAAACCCCTATTTTCATATAAAGTTTGTCCATTTTGGACACTGTCGACTAGGGAGGCAAAAATTTTTTCCCAAGGGTCTTACGACCCCAAGGCATGCATTCTGAGGTTCATAGTACGAAAAAAATTCAAAAAAAAATCCAAAAATAAAAAAAAGGGCACAAATTTTTGCACTGCCCATTCAAATGGGCACCGCCACCCTCCCACGACCCTACGGCCACCCACAGGTAGCCACCACCGGCAGCTCTCTCATTCGTGCCACCGCCAGGGTTTAGCCCCGGGCTCTCAGCCATTAGTCGTATAGAGAACTGGGGGCCCGAGCTCCAGCCCCCCCACCGCCCGAAGCACTCACCCCCGTCATATGGATGACTATGGGCTCCACCATCGGCCCTTGCTGCCAACCCCCTAGTCCACCCAGGCGACCAGGGGCTTTAATTTTTTAGCCCCTAAGGGCTGCAGAGGACCTTATTGGGAAGATTCAAAGCACTTTTACAAAATTGGGCATAACTTTTGCATACAACGTCATTTTTTTGCAAACGAGATATTTTCAGAAAGTGGGTTCTGATCTCTTCGCAATGGTGGAGGTTTTATTTTTATTTTTTCTTTTTGGATGTCTTTTTCAGCCTCAGAAGTCACATGTTTCTGTTTTCACCCCAGTAGATATATCTTTTGACTCGCTTATCCAATTTTTGCCATTCTCGCGGCATTGGAAAGCTAGTTCAGTCCTCTACACAGATCTGAGGTCTATTTTTATTTTCTATTTATGCATGCTTGAATTATCTCCTTTTACAATCATTGGGTTATTGTAATAAATGAACTGAGATAAAGTTCCATCAGGGGGGTTTCTTGCATAATAATCTGATTAGAGTGTATTTTTCACTTTGATCTCCATCTTGATTTTGATGAAAAATCACATGGGTTATATCTGGTTTCCTATTTTCTTTTGGCCACATCTTTCTCTTGCTTGACACATATCAGATTCACATTGGTTCACACTTCAGATTGAGATTCTATGGTTATTGATCTACATTGGTTCAAATCCATCTCAGTTTGAGGGCCATGTTTTTATGGTTAATGTTCTAGAGTCTTTATGGTACTTGTTCCCATGGAAAATTTTTAGTCTCAGTTTGGCATCGGCATCGATATACACGGTTTCTAGATTATTTCATCATATCATCTACTGTTGCTTCACAGATTCGAGGGTTGTTCCAGTTTGTGAGTTTTCCAGTGTTCCATGGCATCGGGTCTGTTGTTGCATTATTGTGATTCCACTTTGGTTTCTTGTAGATAGAAGAATCTTTCCTTGCTTTCCAGATTGTGGTTCCAGTGTTACTCCACAGTGTTCTTCCGGTGCTTCTTTGCAACAGTCATCTCATTGTAGGGGGGTTTTGTCCCACTTGGTTTTCCTTCTCTACCTCATTTTTGCATTTGTACATGGGTGCCTAATCAGGCCTTGTTGTCAAGACCCATTCATGCTTTCTTGCATTCATCTTAGTTTTTAGGTGCATGTTTTTTTAGTCTCCCTAAGTTGCACTTATGGGGGGTGTTAGTGTAATTAATATTTAATTACACTTGCATAAGTTTACTTAGGTAATATTTTAATTCCTAAGTTAATAGTTGTCATCCTTATCTTGTTGATCTATCTTGTTGCTCAAGATAAGATTAGGGTTATGCATACTTGCTTTTATAAAGAAAATCATCTCATGTAATTATGAATTCCTGAATAATATTATTTGCACATCTTCTTGCAATAGCTTTTCTTTTATTTTCTTTTCTCTTCTGTGGAAGGTTTTTTGGTTTGCATGTCTAATCTTGGTTTCTAACAGCACATGGCAGTTGACAATTGTCATTAGAACATTCTAGGAAGAGTCAGAATACTTTGACTTCTTCATTAGTAGCAATCTTCAACTTCAAGCTCTGGTTCTTGAACACTTTGCACAAAACAAGATTTTTGGTACTCTTCAAAAATCTCCGAGACTAGACAACTTCACCGGGACTGGGAAAAAACCTGCAAAATTCACTTCAAAACTATATCAATGCACAAAAATTATGGTGTTCAATATCCGACTATCTACTCTTCTTTGTTTAAATTTGGATCCAAAGACTCATCTTCACCTTTTCTCTGTTGATACTCTCGAAAAGTGACCAACACTTGATGCATACACTCCTTTGGAACTCCTTGAATCACTTTCCAACTGTACTTAAGCCTAGCATAATATTCTAATATTTGAATGATGTTTTCATTTCTCTGCATCATTTTTGCTTCATATTTAACCATAGCATCCTTTCCCTTTATAATTTTAGCAATAACATCCTGGCTTAATGAGTGAACATGATCCTTATTCACCCTTTCAAGCCATTCCTTGAAATCTTTCACTTCTTTATCTCCCTATCCTAAAGTTTGGGGATCATAACTTTTCTAGGCTAACATTTCAATGAAACTCTCATCTCTATCAATCAGCTTCTTACATCTCTTAGTGGCCTTTTCAAATCCTTCTACACATTGTAGCAAAGTGTCACTTTCCCAATTTACTTGTTTTCTCCACTTTTCAAATACTGAAACTTCTTGTTTCGTGGTTATCCTTTCAATCACCAACTCTTGGAAATCTATATGAAGGACATCTTTTAATTTTTTCCTTTTTACATTAGTTTGTTCCTAGCAAAATCTGCATTCTCCTTCCAATCTTTTATACTTGTCACACCAATGGTACATCTCCTTATGTTTCCTAATTACATCCTTAATTAACTCTTCTCCTTGCCTCACTAGGTACTCCATCCATTCTTTGAATACGCCTACCTTATGGAGAAGCACTGCAATGGCATCTACTTGCTCCTTAGAGATAAGTAACAGATGTTGGATCAGTCTGAATTTGATTAGATTAGGTTAGCGACTTGATAAAGCTTTCTAGGTAGGCAATATGCTCCTTTAGCTCTCTTTTCTTTTGTTTACTCTTCTATACCCTAGCGATAGTTGTCTCTAACTTTACTTTCATTTCTTCTAATTCTTGTCCCCATGATGAATTTCTGACATTAATTTTTGTTACCTTATAATACCTAGGTGTTATTTCATTCTTGATCTTATCTCCTATCGAAGTAGCTATTTTGAGAGTTCTCCCTCCATCTACATTCCTCTTCATAGTATGCCTTGTCTTTTCTCTACCTCTAGGTTTAGGGGTCTCTACTTGTATTAATCTTTTGAGATCCAGAGGCACTAGTTCCACCTCCAATGGTGGAGCCATTTTCTTGAATAGCTATTTAGGTGTTCTTCAATTTGTTCTGCCTCTTCAACATTTCTTCATTCTTGATAATCTGCATGTTCAGGAACTTCTCCTCTTGAACTATCAACATTAACCGTCACACCCCCCGAAACTTGAACACTTTTTTTCCTCACTAGCATGGATTTTGGATTATCTTGATTCATCACCATCTCTTCCTTTTCAAGACTTATATTCTCCTATCCTTCTGTGTGTTCAACATCAGTCCTTAGGGCCTCAATTTCATGTTTCCCTGAAACATCAGGATTCTCCTCATTTCTCAATTCACCACCCAAGGTATGTGAGGGATCTACATTTTCATTCTCAACCTAACCCTATCCTGATTTCTTAGAAGTTTGTAGTTGCTCAACATTATCTTTGCTTCTTCCTTGCAGAAGCTGATCATCAATTGTATCTTCATTACCAATATTATCAATAGGATTCTAACCTACACTGTCCCCTATTCCTCTTTCATCAATTTTCTTAGGGTTTCCCACCTCTAGGGTGAGTGATCCTATTATAAAATCTTCTTCTTCTTTATCCATAGGATTTGACCCTATATCTAGCACTTCTTCCACTACTAGCTGCACCATAGGATTTTCTTTAGATCATTTTTCTTCAAAAAAATTCAGCATGGAAGTCATATTTATCCTTTTCTTTCTAACTTCTTCTTCATTTGGCTTAGGACTTTCCTCTTGAATTATAGAAGTCCTTCCCAGTGTTTGTCTCATTGTTGCAGTATTGATCGAAGGTGGAGAGGTAAATATATTTACAACCTTCTGAGATGTAGACCTTGTCTTAGCACAGGTGTGTGTATTCATTATATCACATATTCATCAGTCATTGGTTGAGATCTTGGATTTACTATGGAAGAAAATGTTTCCTTAGGCTTCATTGTTACCTTAACCTAATTAGCCACAATCTCTTTATGCTAGCTAGTTGGCGTTACTGGAATTCTTTTGCTTGAAGTATCAAGAATTCTTTCCTCACCATGTCCAGCTGCCTCTACCTTTCCAACCTTTCTTTTCTTTTTGGAAGTCTCCATATACCTTGATTCATCTTCTAACTATTGATTTCTCTTCACATCAGGTGAGTATGTGAGCATTACCCCAATTTCTTTTAATTTTTTATTGTAACTAAAAATCTAGTGATGAGTGTATTTCAACACTTGCTTAGAAATATCCTTAATGGTTACTATATCATTCTTTGTATAATATGGGTTTGGAATAGGTTCATAAAAAATATTTTCTTTGTCATAAACTGCATTCAATACCTCTCTATCATTTGTATCCCACTGCTCTTAAATATCATTGAGTTAAGAAGCCTCACTACTTGTAAGGGTAACCTTGTGTATGATTGCTTCCTTACCTCATGCTCATCATCACAATTATGCCAAATATTAAAAATCATAAACATGAGCATACTTACTACATATTTTTTAGGAAAGATTTCCGTCTGGATCATAATTCTTTCACTGGAGTGTAAAGAACTCCAACTTGTAAAGCTTCAACTCTTTCTCACACATATCAATAGTTTTTACCACAACAAATTTGTAATTCCTAATTGTGATGGGGAATCTGATGGAACATTTCTTGTGTGCTTGCATGAGAAGGGCATGAGAATTTTGAATCTATCTCATCAATTCTAACAACATTTTTGCATTGCATACCTAGGTATCATGAAGGGGTATCCTTTGAATCCTTCCACACTGATGTAAGTGAAGGTAGGAAATTGAATATACCAACCTCCAACTGATTGGATAATGCTATGTGCTTCTAGGGAAAATATTTTGGCTTTTTCACCTTCCATTATTCTTACCAGCTTCATAGAAAACAAACCATTAACTATCTGGTAATGCTCATGGTATTGGTGGATAGTGATTTGAGGTACATGAGCATATATCAAATTATTCCTCGCTTCTCTGTCTAGGGTACCGAATTTTTTCAATCCTTGTATATTTTCCCTAAGGGCATAGGAATAAACAACATAAGAAGACATAAAAAACCATAGGGTGTCCGAGAATTTCATTAAATTTTCACACAGTTTGTTGCTGATGAAACTCCCCTGGTGAATTTGCATAGGGCCTTCCATTATTTTCACTATAAGATTAAACATCTAGGGTTCAAGTTTGTTGGAATCTTTGAGTCTAGTTATCCTATTTAATAGGGTTATGATGTCCTGAACATCCTAAATAAACATAGACCTTGATATTTTTCTCATTTTCTTGGTAATCTCCTCATGGCACCATGTTGCATTCATAATTTTTTTGTTTTGTTCTTCTACACTCAGGTATGTCATGTTTAGGACTTGCATATCCAACAGATTCATCTAGATAAATGTGGGGAGCCCGAATGTGTATACAATCCCTTTTACAAAGAGGTTTGCATAGAATCTCCCTTCTTTCTCAATGACCCTCTTGTTTGGGTCATACCAATTTATACATTCCATTACTAGTTTAGGGGCTTCCATTGCTGGTGGAACCCTCCTACTAAATGTAGTCCACTTGTAATAATGTTCTTAGCATACTGAGAGGAATTTTCTTGTCGAATCTGTTTAACGAATTCAGTGTTAGTAAATCATCCTCAATGAGTGTATATAACTATCCCGTCAATTGATATGGCCTGTGAAACAAGGAACTCAAATTCCTCATTTATTGGCCTCCTTTTTGAAGTGCTCATATTTTTTTGAGTTTCTTTCATTATTAGTAGATATGTGCCTTGTGTGTGAATTAGGGTTAAATCTAACCTTCCATTTTCAATAATTCATAAAACTTAAAGTCTGCGATTAGGTTAAATTCCTTTCAAAATAAACAATATTCCACTTACCAAACCAAGGGTAAATCCATTTAACCTAATCCATGCATGCATAGAATAATTAATAGAATTTCAATTATTCAAACCATACCTGGTTTTGTTGATAATACGTTGTTTTGAATGCGGCCTCAAAACCCTTCATAGCTATGTTCTTCAGCTTCTTGAGGCTTACCTTTCTTTGGGCTCCAAAATATTTTTTTAATTCTTCAATGTCTTTACAAGTGAGCAGTATGGTGGAAGGTAGGGTGTTACAAAAGAAACTACATGCATGAGGTGGTGCTAAGTATGTGTCTTCTTTGCCACCTTCATTACTTTCATTTTTGCAATGCATTAACTACCCTAAATAAAGGTGCAATCATGGTGGATTAGGGTTCAAATCATGAACTCCTTGGTTTCTATGTAGGGTCCACCATTAGAGAAGAAAATGGTGTAGGAGACTGACGTGGCACACTTATGTGTCACTTTTGTTCTTACGAGGAAAAGGATTTAGAAGCAATTCCACCTTTGGATACTTAACAATTCATGATCAAATGAGGTTTGAACCACCCGACACCAGACCTTGAAAAGATTACTAGGAGCCAAGATTTTTACCCACTAGGTTCATGAGAACCAGGTGTAAAAGGGAAAACTGGGACTAGGTGTAGACGAGACCAAATTGGTTAAAAACATATTCACAATAAAACTTTTGGTCACTAGTTTCAAAGAAAAGAAAAGCCACTACCAAGCTAAACAACAAAGAGGGGAAACACGCACACATCAGGACAATTTTTTCTAAGTGATGATCCACCAGGTATGACTATTGGCTAGGGAGAAAAAAAAATTATCGAAGATACAACATTATTAGAGCAACAAAATCGACTCCTAGGATCCGAGATTCACTAATTTGATGTAACTAGGGAAAATATTTGGCAACATTTTGAGTTTGACAAAGAAATAACTTAAGTAGGGGCCAGGAAAGTTGGATTAGAACCTACCATTTTATCATTTCTTCCAAAAGAAGCACACTAAAGCAAGCAAAAGAAAAGGAAGGGAAAGAAAAATAGCATAAAAGAGGGGGTCCACATTTTGTTGAAGATAAAAATGGGGCGTGTTGTGAGACCACACAAAAAAATCTCCTTGGTGAGTGTTGAGGATCAATATCAACCCTTCTTTTTGGGAATTGAATCTCAATCTTGACCCTTGATCTAATTTCCTAAAATCTATAAAATAACCTTCAATCCTTTGCATTCATCACATAGAATTTTCATAGCTAAGTCATGTCAATTTGAATCTGAGTTGAGAGCATTCATCTTGAGCATCTAGGTCATCTTTGCATCACATTAAATCAAGATTTTCCTAGCAATCATCGAGGCTTCAAGTGTTTGAACAATCTGAAACCATACAACACGAAGCTCTTCAACAATGGGATGGTGAGATTGTTTCTTATTTTTATTTGATTATGTTAACATTAGGGTTTGAATTCAAGGCTTGATTTGTAATCTAATATCATTGGTAAGTGGGTTTTGATCTCTTGTTTTTGAGTTCTTTGATTGAATTCCTAATTTTTTATCCCCTTCCACTTTTACCCCTTACAGACCCATATTGAATGTATTGCAAAAATAAGTTATTTCCATAGTCGACAATATGACACCTTAGAAAATTCATCCAATTGGGTATATACCCTCAAAAATTTCATAATTCTAAAGGGAAAGTAGTAGTTGAATGAATATAGAGTTCCAGACATGTTTTGATAGACATATATTGAACTAGATAGGGGGCAGTTTAGCAAGTTCATTAAGTTTGATAAGAAATAATATTTTTTTTCAAAAGAACATTTCAGCCTAAAACAATGCCAAATGAAAAATGATATCCCATACATAGAAAAAAAAATGGCATTCTAATCATTGCTGCAAAATTTGATCGATGGACTTTAGGAATCTTAATATAGCTTTTGATCAAATTTATTTCCTATAGCAATCAATGTCTCAGATCCTTTCTAGATCTCACATCTTTCATCCTTAAACACAAGATCATATCCCTTACTACACATCTGACCAACACTCATAATATTATGCCTTAAAACCTTGGCATAGTAGACATCATCAGTATTATGCTTGCCATCAAAACTTACTAAACCTATCCCACAAATTTTAGCACTGGTATCATCTCCAAACATAACCAAGCCTCCATCATATTTTTCAATTTTAAAAAACTTACTTTTATCACTAGTCATGTGATGTGAAAAACCATTGTCAACAACTCAATAGTTCTTTTCTTTTTTAGCATGTGGGGTAGAGATAACAATACCTTCATTTTTCTTCTTCTCTAAGGGATTTCCTTCACCTATTTTTCAGAATTAGCAGAAGTAGCTTCATCCATTTTAGCCAAGAAAAAGCATTCATTGTCACTAGGATCTTCATACTCAAAATATTCATTAGATATACTAGCATTCTCATTCACATAATATGCTTTGTTAATCTTCCTTCCTTTCTTTTCTTTCTCATAACTTTGTTTATTTCTCTTAGCTCTTTTTGGACACTTTGCAGCATAATTTCCTATTTCTCCACAACTAAAGCATTTAAAGGGTAACTTACCTTCATACTTATCAGAGCCTTTCCTCATCCTTCTCACAAAGTTAGCCTCTATTTCATCAAAATTTTATTCATCTAGATCTCAGCTTTTGTAGCCTTAAAAGAAGTTTCTAATTCACATCTATTCCTCAGACTTGGCTTCCTCATCTCATAAGATGTCAGAAATCCCAACAACAGATCTTTAGTGCAGGTCTTATAATCTATACTCTATTAAATAGCACACACCTTCTCACCGTAAGCATCAGGGATAGTTTTAAGAATCTTCTTTACAATTATGGTTTCATCCACAGTAGCACCAAGTCCTCACATTCCAGCCACTATCTCATCCAGTCTTTGTACATAAGCTTTAACATTCTCATATGCAGACATGTGTAGAAGCTCAAACTCTGTCTCCAAATTAGGTAATATTACCTCTTTAACTCTTTCATCACCTTCATGCACCCTTTCCAAAGCATCCCAGACTTCCTTAGTAGTCTTCAAATTCTGAACCTTAATCAACTCAGAGTGTGTTAGAAAATTATTCAAAATGTAATTTTCCTTATTGTTTGCTTCATGTGCTTTGATCTCATCAATCATAATCATACCATTTGCAAGAGGAGTGTAAGGATTCTTGTAGTCTTTCTCCACATCATATCTATAATACTATAGATATTTTTCCATCAATATTTTTCAAATAGCATAATTAGTTCCATCAAATCTCGAATAATCATAAGTCATTTTTCCATCCATCCCAGACCTTCCTCAAGTGGTTAAGCTCTTCACCAATGAACCAAGCTTTGATACCAATTGTTGAAAAAGAAAACTAAGAGGGGGGTGAATCAGTTGTCACAGATTTAAAATTTAATTCATTCACTAGAACTGATCCTTAGCACTGCTTAATAGATTAAACAACAAATACTAGTGCAAAAACTAAAAACCATCACACAAACACAATAACACCAGATTTACATGGAAAACCCAACAAGGGAAAACACATGGTGAGGATTAAATCACACTATAGAGGATATCAAAACTAATTACAAGAGGCTCACTACCTAAGAAACAAGGTTCGCTGCCAAAGCAAGGATTCACTGTCTGGAACAAGGACTCACTGTCCAATAGGGCTAACAACCCAGAGGGATCACTTCCACAAAGATAAAACGAAGATAAAGAAGACTTGTTACAAAGAGAAGGAAATCTCAATGCAACAAAGGATTCCACCACAATTTTCTCAATCCAACATGCATGAATGATAGAGTGCACCTTTAGCTTACAACTTCCGAAAACTCAACATTTAGGATTTGCATTGATCTACCATACTCACATCATACAAACACACATACACTAATTCACACCTATTGATATTCTCTTTGCACTCTTGTCTCTATATCCTTTGTTCTCACTCTTCTTCTGCCCTAACTCATTTTGCATTTATACCCAAACACATGCTTCATAAGGACTCAAATATATCCAACACACTTCATCAAATATGAAGGTAGTATTGCACACAAGGTCGGCCAAACCAGTGTAAAACACATAAAAAAATTAAGCATGAACTTTCTAGATACCAAAATTATCTTCAATACAATCAAAACAACTCAACTCTATATCCACAAGTCATAATAATTTAACAAAGAGAAATCCACACCAACAATATTTCTCCCATAACTCAACCAAAAACACAAAAAACCACAGTTCACAACTAGTGAACACAAATCACATTGTACAATGAATCAATAGCCAAAAATTTGGATATAGCAGCTTCCAACAACCATGATCAACATATCTAAACCACACAAACATAGGAGCAAATCCCAGAGCAATACCCAGAGCAACCACTGAACATCTGCAACATATCTTCATTATAATTTTCTCAATATCCTTGACATATACAACCAATGACCTATATCCATGACACTAATGACAATAGTAATCATTTGATAACCAATTAACTAGCTGACATCAATGACAACACCTTCATTCTTTCCATTATTGCAATTACCTCTCCCTTTTTCATTGATGGAAACACGTGATGTGAAAAATAATCAAAGACACCATACTAGCTCTGAATACAATTCTCAATATTTTTCTTTCTATTACTTTTTGTTTCTCCCCTTTAGTAGATAGTATTTTATATTCTTCCTCTTCCTTTTAGATTCCTCTCTTTTTCATATGCTTCCTTTCCTTTTTTCACATGCTTCCTCTCCCCCTTTGACATTAATGGAAAAGGAAAAAGATATTTTACATTGATTTTCCCTTTGTCATAGAAAAAAAAATACTCAAAATGATAACACCTAATAATACCTGCTCCCCCTAAGAGGTAGCAACCACAACATTAGTCCAAAAGAAAGATAGATCCATATATCCACTATACCGATGCATCTCCATATGCATCTAGTTCAAGAAAGGAGGGGAAATGACCCCTAATTTCTCCTAAAGATACTCAAAAGTATCTTTAGGAAGAGCCTTTGTAAATATATCAGCCATCTGATCCTTCATCAAAACATACTCAAACTTTACTTCATTCTCTATGACCTTCTCTCTCAAGAAATGATACCTAATAAATATATGCTTTGTCCTCAAGTGTAACACAAGATTCTTTGAAATGTTAATTGCACTTTTATTATCACAGAAGATAGAAATAGGATCATCATACACCACTGTGATATCTTTCAATGTATGTTTCATCCATAGAACTTGTGTACAATAGGATGTAGCAACAATATACTTAGCTTCAGTAGTAGACGAGGAGACTAAATCTTTCTTTTTACTCAACCCCACGACTAATCTACAACCAAGAAAGAATGCACCACCACTTGTACTCTTTCTATCATCTACACATCTAGCCCAATATGCATCTATATAAGCACTCAGAGTAAAATCAGTATCTCTAGGATACCATAATCCATAATCGAGAGTGCCATTCAAATATCTGAATATTATGTTAATAGCAGCAACATGTGTTTCCTTAGGATCTTCTTGAAATCTAGCCACAAGACATACAACATGCATAATATCCGGTCTAGTAGCAGTCAAATACAATAGTCAACCAATCATAGATCTATACTTTCTCTGATCAGCCTTAGGTAAATCATCATCTTTACCCAATTTGAAACCAGCCACCATAAGAGTACATACCGGTTTGGAACCATCCATCCCAAACTTCAACATCTCTTTCACATACTTAGATTGTGAAATAAAAATTCCTTTCTTTGTTTGATTGATCTGTAGCCCAAGAAAGAAATTCATTTCTACAAACATAGACATTTCAAATTATTTATGCATCTCTTCTACAAACAAGTTGCACATATTTTCATTTCCTCCAAAGATAATGCCATCAACATATACAACTACAATCAAAAAAAATTCATTTTCAATCTTAAAATTCAGATTACTATATATTGTACCTTTATTGAAACCTTGTTGAATCAAATACATGTCTAACCTCACATACCAAGTTGTAGGAGCTTGCTTCAGTCAATATAATTTTTTCTTCAATCTACACACCATATCTAGTTGCTTTGATAACTGAAATCCTTCTGGTTGTTCCATGTAGACCTCTTCTTCTAGCTCACCATTCAAAAATGTTGACTTGACATCCATGTAATAGACCTTAAAATCTTTATGAGCAGCAAATGCTAAGAACATCCTTATAGCTTCCATTCTTGCTACCAGAGTAATAGTTTCCATAAAATATATGCCTTCCACTTGTGAGTAACCTTTACACACAAGCCTTGCTTTGTTTCTATCCACTTCTCCATTCTCATTCAACTTATTTCTGAATACCCAGTTCGATCCAATAATATTTTTATTTGCCAATCTTGGGACCAATTCCCAAGTTTTATTTTTCTCAATTTGCATAATTTCTTTCATGACTTCCATCCAATGTTCATCTTTACATGCTTCACTTACATTCTTTGGTTCATTCTCATAAAATAAACACAGATTAACTTCAACAACAACTCTGCTTCTAGTTAGTACTCCTTTATTCTTATCTTCAATAATCTAACTTTTTGAATGATTCTTTTGTACATATCTAGGTTTCTTAGGTGACACCACTGGAGCATCTTCTTCTCTTTCTCATCCTTTTCCCGTTCTTCCACAATCTCTCCAATTCTTACATAATTAGGTTCATTAGATACATATCCATCAATGTTAATTTAATTCTTTACTATCTCATCAACCTTGACATTTGTACTTTCTACAATCTTTCTTAGCCTTTTATTGAAACATTTTTATGCTTTTATTTTAGTATAATATCTAAGAAAAATTCCTTCATCACTTCTTGCATCAAACTTACCTAAATTTTCTTCATCTCTTCTGATATAACATTTGCTTCTAAATACCTTGAAATACTTAACAGTAGGAATTCTTCCAAACCATAGCTCATAGGGAGTCTTTGTACTATTTACTCTTGCTTGAAATTGATTGAATACATAAACAATAGCATGAATAGCTTCTCTCCAATAAAACTTTGATAAACCAACCTCAGTAATAATTGATCTAGCAACCTCTTGAACTGTTCTATTTTTCCTTTCAACAACTCCATTATGTTGAGGATTTCTCAAAGCAGATAACTATCTTCTTATTCCATGTACTTCACAAAGCATATTAAACTCATGGGAGGTGAATTCTCCACCTTTGTTAGACTTAAAGCATTTTATCTTCAAGTTTACTTCATTTTCAACCATAGCTTTGAATGTCTTGAATCTATCTGATGCATCTGATTTCTCTCTAAGAAATGTAACCCATGTATATCTAGAATAATCATCAATAAAAAGCATAAATTACCTTTCACCTTGTAGAATTCTCACTCTTGTAGGACCATAGAGATCTGTATGAATTAAATCTAGTAGACCAATAGTAGACTATTCCTTTGATCTTTAATGACTTCTTTCTTGCTTTCCAAACTGACAATTCCTGTAGATAGCATTAACAGGATTTGTAATCCTTGGTAAATCTCTCATGGCCTGAATTGCACTAGTCCTTGCCAAGTTATCAAAATTCATGTGATACATTCTCCTATGCCATAACCAATTGTCATTAATATGAGTCATAAAGCATCTTTCATGACCACCTTTAAGTTGATAGATATTTCCTTCATATTTCTTTCCTGCAGGAATCAATGTTCTAGATCCTTTCCAGATCCCACATCTTTCATCCTTAAACATAAGATCATATCCCTTATTGCACATCTAGCCAACACTACCTTAAACCCTTGAAATAGTAGAGATCATCATTATTATCCTTAACCTATCCCACAAATTTTAGCACCAATTTCATCTCCAAACATAACCAAGCCTCCATATTTTTCAAGTTTAACAAAATTACTTTTATCACCATTTTCTTGTGATGTGAACAACCATTTTCAACAACCCAATAGTTCTTTTCTTGTTTAGCATGTAGGGTAGAGATAACAATACCTTCATTTTTCTCCTTCTCTGAAGGGCTTTCCTTCACATGTTTTTCAGAATTAGTAGAAGTAGCTTCATCCTTTTTAGATAGGAACAAAATTTCATTGTCATCAGGATCTTCATACTCAGAATCTTCAACAGATATACTAGCATTCTCATTCACATAATATTCTATGTTAATCCTCTTTCCTTTCTTTTCTTTCTCATATCTTTGTTTATTCTTCTTAGCTCTTTTTGGACACTTTGCAGCATAATGACCTATTTCTCCACAAATAAAGCATTTAAAGGGTAACTTACCTTCATACTTACTGGAGCCTTTCCTCATCCTTCTCACAAAGTTAGCCTCTATTTCTTCAAAATTTTCTTCATTGGGATCTTCATCTTTTGTAGCCTTAAAAGCAATTTCTAATTTCCATCAATTCCTCAGACTCAGCTTCCTCATCTCTTAACATGTCAAAAATACCAACAAAAAAATCTTTAGTACAAGCATGATAATCTATACTCTATTCAATAGAACACACCTTCTCACTCTAAGCATCAGGGAGAGTTCTAAGAATCTTCTTTACAATTCTGGTTTCATCTATAGTAGCACCAAGTCCTTGCATTTCGGTCACTATCTCATCCAATCTCTATACTACATAAGCTTTAACATTCTCATCTTCAGACATGTGTAGAATCTCAAACTGTGTCTCCAAATTACGTAATTTTTCCTCTTTAACTCTTTCATCACCTTCATGTGCCCTTTCTAAAGCATCCAAACTTCCTTATCAATTTTTAGATTCAGAACCTTAATCAACTTGGAGTGTACCAAACTATTCTTCAAAATATACTTCGCCTTATTGTTCGCTCCATGTGCTTTGATCTCATCAACTGTAGTCAAACCATTTGTAGGAGGAGTGTAAGGATTCTTCTAATCTTTCTCCACATCATATCTTCAATACTCTAGATATTCTTTTGTCAATATTTTCTGGATATCATAATTAATTCCATCAAACCTTGGATAATCATAAGTCATTTTTTCTAGCCATCTTAGACCTTCTTCAAGTGGTTAAGCTCTTCACCAACAAACCAAGATAGCTGAGAGGGGGGTGAATCAGTTGTCACAAATTTAAACTTTAATTCATTCATTGGAACTAATCCTTAACACTACTTATTAGATTAAACAATAAATACTAGTGTAGAAACTGAAAATAATCACACAAACACAATAACACAAGATTTACGTGGAAAAATCAATAAGGGAAAAACCATTGTGAGGATTAACTCACACTATAGAGAATATCAAAACCTATTACAAGAGGCTCCCTACCTGAGAAACAAGGCTCATTGTCAAAACAAGGACTCACTGTCTGAAACAAGGACTCACTATCCAACAGGGCTAACAACCTGCAAGGTTCACTGCCATAGAGATACAAAGAAGATAAAGAAGACTTGTTATAGAGAGAAGAAAATATCAATGCAACAAATTATTCCACCACAATTTACTCAATCCACTTGTAGACATGCATGAATGATAGAGTTCACCTTCAGCTCACTACTTCTGAAAACTCAATATTTAGGCTTTGCATTGATCTGCCATACTCACATCATACACACACACTGATTCAAACTTATCTCTATTCTCTTTGTGCTCTTGTCTTTGTTTCCTTTATTCTCACTCTTCTTCCCTAACTCATTCTACATTTATACCATCTTCAACTTTGAAACATATCCAAAGTCAGCCATCTAAATTCAAATTCAAATTAGGTCAGTGCCAAACATCCTAGGGTGGAATTAGAATGAGGGCAACCCAAACACACTTCATAAGGACTCAAATAGATCCAACATGTTTCATCAACTCTGAAGGTAGTATTCCACACAAGGTCAACCAAACCAGTGTAAAACACATAGAACAATTAAGCACAAACTTTCTAGATACCAAAATTATCTTCAATACAATAAAAAAAACTCAACTCTAGAGCTGCAAGTCATAAGAATTTAACAAAGAGAAATTCAAACCAACAATATTTCTCCCGAACCTCAACCAAAAACACAAAAAACCACAGTTTACAACTGGTGAACTCAACTATCACTGTACAATGAATCAATAGCCAATCTTTTTTATATAGCAGCTTCCAACAACCATGATCAACATATCTGTACCACACAAACATAGGATAAATCCCGAAGCAAGACCCAAAGGAACCACTGAACATTTGCATCATATCTTCATTACAATTTTCTCAATATCCTCGACATACACAACCAATGACCTATATCCATGACACTAATGCCAACAAAAATCAGTTGATAACCAATTGACTAGGTGACATCAATGACAACACCTTCATTCTTTCCATTCTTGCAACATTCCTTTGGTAATAAATTTAAATAAAATATTCATTAGTTGTTTTGTTGAGATTGTTCATCCTTTAAATGATATTTTGAAGGAGGATGATGATATTGAATGTAATATTAATGTCAAAAAATATGTTTATTATATAAAGGAGTCAATTAATAATACTCTTGTCTTGAGAAACCCAAACTATATGCAACCCTTTTATACTAATTATTTTGATTCTAAAAATTTATGTGATATTATGTTGACACGAAGGAAAGAGATTAGAGATGAAAGGACTATTGAATTTATGATTTCTTATTTTACAAATAATAACTAACATACCCTAACTTGAAGAAGCAAGCATATGCACTACTATTAGCTATTGAGAAGTTTAGATATTACATTTTGAGAAGCAAAATTTTATTCATAGTTCTAGATCAAGCCATTAAATATATGTTAATGTAGAATGAGTTGGGAGAAAGGAGAGGAAGATGGATGAAAATATATAAGAATTTAACATATAACTTATTCTATGAATTTGGTTAGAAGTCAAAAAAATTCTAATTCTTTGTCTAAAATAGACACACAACTAGTTTGTCAACAATATACAATGGACACCATTATAGTTGATGAATAGTATATGAATATTATTCATTATTTATTTTAGGAAATTTATCTAAAACAATTGAATGCTTCAAACATGAGGTAAAATAGAATAAAAATTAATAAATATATGATAATTTTTTATATTTTGTATAAGAAAAACTATGAAGGTACATACTTATGATGTTTCAATAAGATAGGATTTAAGGTTTTATCTAAATTTCATGGTAAGTATAGAATTGGGCATGGTTCTAGTGATGCAATAAATCATTATGTTCTTAGACAAAGATATTATTAGCCTCAATTATTAAAATATGATCATCAATATATGAGGACATTTCATACATATGTGACTACTATGCACAGGAAGAGAAACCCTACCATGACCTTGTAGCTTGTCTATGAGGTACAACCTTTTTACCAATGGGCCTAGATTTCACTGGTATGATTAACCCAATTATTTTGTAGGGAATAATTTATTTAAAAAAACATGATATTTCAAAAGGTGGATGGAAGTAATAACATGTAAAAAATGAACCACTAATATGTTCATCAAATTCTTCAAAGGCTATACCACTAATATTCTCATAAAGTTCTTCAAAGACCATACTATGACTATTTTTGGGATTGGTATGTGATTTAAAGCTCCCATATTTTCCTTAGTTATTTTTTAATAATATATTTTCAAGAATAAGGTAATTTGGAATTTTTATTCCAATTATTATCTACAATAGAATTGTATTGCTAAATCTACAAATGGTAATTTTCTTGATGTTATTAAAAAAATGTTAGAAAATAATTCTAGAGATTGGCACACCTAATTGAAATATGTATCATAGGGTAATAGGAATAGGGTTAAGGATTTATTTAGGGCATCCCCTTACCATATTTTTTTATGGGATTAATCTTTTGTTCCCCATTAATTTGAGAATCTAAACCTTGAAATTAATGAAAGAATATCTAGAGACATATGATAAAGCTGAAATAGGATTGCTAAAAATTTTTTCTCTTGGAAGAGAAAGAAAATTTTACTGTAGAACATGTATTAAAATGTTAGGTAATAGTAAAGAGGTGGTTTGAAAAGATATATAAATTAAATAATTTTAGGATATCTAGCCTTTTCCTTTTGTGGGATAATGAAAGAAAAGAAAGGAGACCACCATAAATTTATAAGGTTGTGGTTAAGTCCTTACCAAATTTCATGTGATCAAACAAATCATTAACATTAATTTTCTATTATTGCTAAAGGAAATCTAGTAAATAAAAAATTCCTTCAATACCACACTATTGCATTATTCCTCTCTGCTCTACAATGAAATAAAAACACCCTTATATAAA
This sequence comes from Sequoia sempervirens, assembly GCA_007258455.2. Classification (NCBI taxonomy): domain Eukaryota; kingdom Viridiplantae; phylum Streptophyta; class Pinopsida; order Cupressales; family Cupressaceae; genus Sequoia; species Sequoia sempervirens. The sequence continues at coordinate 9,115 of VDFB02367875.1, read as the reverse complement.
AAATCTAAAAATTCAAAAAATACCACTTTTGGTAGTTTTTGACAATTGTCATGATTTTCCATTTTTGGTAATTTCACATTCCTCTCCTTTTGAACTTAGATTTTTCCAAAAAAAAATCCTACAACTAAGGTGACACTAAATGTCAACTTACAATTGAAATTGGAAACATGAGTTCCAAATTATTAAAAAAATAACTTTCTAAAAACCCAAAGAAACACTAAAAGTTGATTTTGAGGGACTAGATGAAAGAATTTGGCCCCAAGAATGTGTCAAAACAACCACCTATTGAAAAAAGTTCAATTGGAAATCTAAAGAACTTATAATATATCTCCCCATAAAATTTCAGCCCAAACAAACTTGCGAGTCAAAATTTGTGACTCTTGAAGCCCCTACATCAAAAATTTTGACATCTTAGGAGATAATACCTTTGGGATTTGTTATTTGACTATTGAACCTATTCCATTACTAGTTAATGGGTAGTATATTAGACACTATTTAAATTCCTAAGGGGTTTCAAGGAGATTTATATAAACAGTTAATGCAATTTTCCGTATTATGTCCCTTTGGTTCACTTTTGTTTGTTATTTGTGCCTTTCTTTTATGTTATAATTTTGATTTTTTTTTTTTTTAATTTCAATTTCCTATTCTATTTTGGATTGTGGTTATTATTTCTCTTTGAGGGTATTTTTTTCTAAATATTTATTTTTTCTCATCCTTTTTTCTCTTTTTCAAGGGTGGTTCATCACCCCCATTGGGGATATAGCTAAGGAGTGATTTGAATGAAAGTTTTATATTGTAATTTTATAAGCTTGGATCAGTCATCTACTTAGGGTTCCTTAGCTTTATGTTCACTCATCTCAAAATTAATACATTGGTTTTCCAAGGAGTTGATAATTATGTTTAAAGGAAAAAATTCCTAAGATCTTAAACTTTATACACCTTATAAATACTCTTGAGTTGGTTAAGGTAAAATTTTGTGGGTCCTCCTCAAGTGAAAAAATTAAGGTTTCACTCTTCTATAATAGCAATGGTGACTCCCAACCTAGAAGTAGGATTCATTACCATTAGGTTGATATAAGTATAAGAGAGAGAGAGAATAGAAAAGGAACATAAAATAAATAATAAATAATGTGAAAGGAAGGTATTTTTAGAACTCAATTCTTTAGGTTATTCAAGTAATCTCTAGTTGGGATATATACACTTGGCTATAATTAGAGATATAATTTTGTTGGAGCCAAAGGTAACTCTATTAGAGTTATAGATTCCTAAATGGTAGCAAAGCAATGCATAGGTCTAAGTATACTTATGTATCTTTTTGAGTATTAAATCTCATTATGATAAGAGCTCACTCTAGAAGGAATGGAACACTTGCACACACTATAAGATCTCATCATTTATTGAGAGGTTCCTTGTTATGTTTTTTTTCTTTGGTAGGCCTAGGCTTCCTTTGCTTGTTTTAATCAATTCAGATTTCGAGTGATAGGTTTTTGAAGAGTTTATTATATGAAGATTCTCAATATCTTTTTATTATTTTGGTTTCTATTTGTTATGTCTTGTACACAAACACCCATTTTTATTTGGAGAAATAGGAAGTTCCTCACTTTTTTTTTTCTTTTTTTTTTGTTTACTTTCTTTTGGTTGACTTTATTTAAATTTAGCATTGATATTTTTCTTTGTGTTCATTTTGGGATTTTTAATTTTTTATACTTTGAAAGTCGGTCATCCTAGCATGACTATAAATGAAACTTTATAACTATGACCCTTTTGTAGTCTAGACTTGTTGGGAGTTTTTTATGTCATCCTCTTTAGACTTTTAGAGATTGTTATCCAAGCATGACTATAAAATCACCTATAAAACCTAGATTCCCTTGATGTGACATCATCATAACCTACCCCTCAACTCTAATTTTATGGAAATTTTCCTACCTTTTTTATTTTCATTTTCTTTCCATTTTAGTTGTCTTTGTCACTTTAATTTTGTTATTTATGTCTTCTTGAGTTCTAGAGACTAGATTTCTTGCTTCCATTTGATATGATAATCTTGTAAGAAGAACATATTCTTGGGTGTAATATGGTTTGTGTGTTTGGTATGAAAGGTTTAATTTCTTGTCTTTGCCCTGGTCATTTGAGTTTCCTCATTGTTTACTAGGTGTACTAGGATTTCCTCTCGTACTTGGTAATGCCAACCTTGATTTGGTTCACTTTATATTTGGTTCCTATTTTTTGGTTGTGGTTATGTGTATGGTATGTGGTTGTGAACTAGGAAATATTTTATTTTTGTCCACATTATTTTTGGTTTATTTTCTTATTTTTGTTCTTTGTTTTTTCTAATTTTATATCATGTCCTAGTCATACTAGTGATTTATTCCATCTTATCAAAGTCATGGTTTTGACTATCCATTGGGGTTTGGGAATATATTTTTCTTGTGATGTTCCCTATAAGCAATAATGTTAGGAATTATAATTGTGACCTTGGTATTTTGTTCTAAGGTGTTTTCTTTGAAACTCCTAAATCTCAACTCTTGTACTTCAAAATTTATTCTATCTTTTTAGAGTCATGGTTTTGATTATCCTCCTATTTGGGAACCTAATGAGTGTTTATTTTGAAGTTCAAATACTATCCTTATGATTTTTTAATCCTTTTTAGATTCAATATTATGATCATCCTCATGTCTAGGTACCTATTTTAGGGTGTCTTCAAAGTTTAAATCATATCCTTAAATTTTTTTATCCTTATTGGAGTCAAGGTTTTAGTCATCCTAATGTCTAGGTGTCTATTTTATGTTGTCTCAAAAATCTATCCTTACACTTAGTTTTATCCATTTCCTTTTAGAGAATATTTTGGTCATCCTTGCACCCAGATACCCATTTTGGAGTGTCCCTAAATTTTTGTCCTTGACTACTTTGCATTGTTTTTTGATCAAGATTATGATTTTGGGCATGTACTTTCTCATGTAATCATTCTATAATATCTTCAATGTCTAATTCTTGACTACTCTACATTATATTATTAAGTAGGATCATGAGTTTTAATATACCCTTATTTACATACTTATTAAGTGGTACTTCCAATCCCTAGAAACCAACCCCTTATAACTTTTTTTTACCATTCAATTTGAGAGTTGGTTTTCTTTTAATATAATATATTTATACATTATTGGTTGGTTTAAAATCAATAGAATCAATATTCTAGGACTCTCAATACTAAAATCTTGGATCATTCTAGAATTCTAAATTCATATTCTCTAACAAGATTGTGTTGGGAACAATATACTTAAGCAATGATAGGTGTTGGAACTCAAATCCATTTTTCTTTTCTTCTTGATTCCCTTACCATTTACATGCATAAACATTCATCCAAATGATAATATTTTGGAGATAGCTTGTGTTGGGTGTTGTTTTCTTTTTTGAAAATGTTCTCCTTTATGCCTTTCATTCTAAAAAGGTTTCTAAACTCTCAATTTTGTAAGTTTCTTTGGCTAGGCCTTAAGAAGAAAAATGTTTTCGGTGGGTTCGCTAGTTCATGAACCTACCAATTCACTAAAAAAATATTAAGTCATAATGTTTTTGGTAGTTTTATTGGTTTGTGGACCTCAAAGTTTGTTGATGAGGCAAGTTCACTAAAAAGGAAAGTTTGTTGATGAGGCAATCTTTCCAAAAAGGAAAGTTCATCGAAAAGGAAAGTTAACTCACAAGGGAAGTAAGATGAAAATAAATAAAGAGAAAGAAGTTTGTTTTAGTGAAGTGTTACTTTCATGAACTCTTGAGGTTCACCAATAGGGAAATTTCACCAAAAATTATGTTAAACAGATGCAGAACAACTGAGAGGGGGGGTGAATCAGTTGTCACACAAGTTCAAACTAAAAAAATTATCAGTTATCAATTATTCAACCACACTGTTTTGTTATTAAATATGAGCATGAAACACAAATAACAGAAAGTAAATCAACATAATGAACACTATATTTTTACATGGAAAACCCAATAAGGGAAAAACCATGGTGAGGGTTAACTCACAATATGAAGATTATAAACTAAATACAAAGGCTCACTGCCAAGGGCTCACTTCCCAAAAGAGGACTCACTATCCAAATACAAAGGCTCACTACCTACAAAAAGGGACTCCTTGTCCAACAAGGAGGCTCACTGACTACAAAATATTATACAAAATAGAATAAGGCTTTACAGCCAAAAATGAACTGGAAAGATGCACCTATCATGTGCTAATACAATTCTAGAGATGCTCAGTATTCAGACTTTACACCCTTCATTCTTCACTCATTTTACATCAACTGCTGCCTTTCTAATCACACCTTTTCTTTCATTACTCGCTCATTATTTCTTCTATCTCTTATTTGTTGTCTATTATTCACACACTCTCTCTTCTTCAAAAATTGTTCGCCATATATTTATATATGATCTCCATCGCAAGCATCAATTAGGCCAGCCTAATTAGATGCAATTTATTTATAAAAGATATCAATTGTTAGCTCCAATAAATCACAAAATATTTTCAAAATGCAATTTAAATATTAGCATGATACATTATGTCGGTTCGGACCAAGAAATATATCACACATAAGTTTTCTTATCATATCAAAATTAACCTAACAAGTCGGCTAGGAATAGTCTTCAATGCAAGGAAAATAATGTCACTTCGTCATACAAGCACCAAAACACAAAATAACCTAATCATGCATGCCTTTAACATCCATAAGTAATTTCCCAAAACAACAATTAGAAACTGTCAACTGTGGAGAAATGCATATTAGTATACCGGAGAGGCACCAAAAATAATGGATCAACCACCAGAGAAGATAAGTCAGTCATACACACTAGTATTAGAGTACTAGACCAAACTACCAATGTCTACCAACATGGTGACAACAATGACAACATATAGATAACCTACTCATTCTTCAAAAAATCTCCCCCTTTGTCATTGATGGTGACATGTAAACCAAATTCTCCTTCTTTCCTCAAAAACTTTTAAATTTCTCCACTATCTCCAACACTCTCCCCCTTTGACATCAAAGGAAAAGGGCACCAAAATTGAGTGTAAACATGGTGACATAAAAATTTCAAAAAACTTCCAAAAACTTCAAAAACTTCCAACAATCTAGAGATTTTAAGCAAACAAAAATTAAGTGAAGATGGCATTCTTCACCTGGAATACCTTCTTATACATTTCCTTGAGAACTGGATACAACTTCTTCCAATTGATACAATAGACTCCAATATTTTGCATGTACTCTCCAATAATCCCAATAGAGTAAAAGAGGGTGACCAAACTGCACCAGAGCATTGTTTCTCAACATCTTCTACATGAATGAGAATTTCAGAAAGATGCTCTAACCGAACTTCAGGAATTTCTTTAAGTAGCACGAAGGTCTTTGTCGCATCATCTCTTTTTCTTTGTGTAATGATTTGCTCAGCTTGTAGTTCATCAACTCTTATTCTTTGCTTCCCTTCTTTATCCTCAAATATATCAAAATTCTTTCAAATGTTGTTTACTTCAGCTTCAATCGCTTCAATTTTGCTTCTGAAATTATCTACAATTGAAATCCACTGAAGACAATACTTGTAAACATTTGAAATTTCTTTAATACACTTCTTTGTTTCCACAATCAATCCAGACAATCTCCGCTTATCTTTTTCACATATTCTTTCTATTGGATGTTGTGAATATGGTTTCTGATATGTGGTTGTCATTGATGTCAACACTATTAGAATTTGGTGTATCAATTGATGTATATGTCGAGGATATTAAGAAAATTGTACTTGATATTGAGAAAATTGTAAAAGAAAGTGTTATGTGTTCCTAGTGGAACTGTGCAAGTCAAGAAGGTGTTGTGTTCTATACGTTGAAGATTAGCTAATGTGGATTAAAGGATTTAAATGTTGAATGTTTCTCAGTCATCTACCAGAAGTTTCAGAGGTCCACGTGAAGTTTTGAATATGTTGTGATCTGATAGTGTTTCTGAATGAAGTTTGTGTAATTCTTGATATTTGAAGAGTTGTGAATTCTTCTCTATTGTTTCTTGGTGTTCTATGGTGTCTCTAGATCATTCTTGATCTTTGTGGTGTGTCCACATTATTCAGAGAGTTCATGGTTGAAGATCTTTTGTGCGCATGTTCGGTTTCTCTTGTTCCTGGCCGACATGTTGGTGATAGCGTGTTGTGGATCTTTGAGGTGAAATTAATTTGAGTCTTCTCAAATTGGAGATGTTAATTTGGGTCTCCACTATGTTTGTGTACCCCTCCGTTTATGCCTATGCTTTTCTGCTGTTATGTTTTCACACGGTTAGACTATGATGCTTTGTTTGGATATTTTGATCGCTGGTTTTGAGCGACAGTGGATTTATTCTGTGACATATGATACATTGTTTGGTGATTATTGTTTTCAGACATGATTTGATATAGCGTAGATGTTTACTTTCAGTTGTTTATTGCTATGTACATGTTTATGATGGACTAACAGCTATTTATTTTTCAGTTTGCTGTGATGTGTATTGGTGTGGAGAACGGAATCGCATCTCGCTTCGAGTGCCCTATGATATCCGTGATTTTCTCCTACAGTGTGCTGTTTAATGGTTTATATATATATTTGTATGTATGTTATTTGCTTGGTTGTAGGAATTGCAGGTACATGACACAGACTCCACCTAGTATCGAGGAGTGCAGGCTGTCAAGACCCAGCGTTGATCGGGGAGATAGTAGTTTGGTTTACTACCAGTCTATAACCCACCACCGTATTACTGTTAGCTTTAGTTTGTGTTGTAGTTGTCATCTTCTGCTTGGATAAATTTGTTTAAAAAAAATGTCAATTTTAAATAATAGTTTATTATATTTTATTCTTATTATTTAAATTAATTTATAAATGTTGAAGAAATTAATGTTTGTTATTTAATTAATTAATTAGCTTATTTGGTTAAATGGTTTGATCTTAAAGATTAAATTATTTAATTAAATGAATTAATTAATTAAATTAAATTGATTTAAAAATTGTGTGTGTAAATAGATTTAATATTGAAATTAAATAAATTGTGGAAATTGTATATTTAAATTATTATTTGCATGCAAATTAAAATGGGAAGATTTCTTGAGAAGTGGTGGGGAAGATATTTTACAACCACTTCTCGACATGTGTGTGAGGGCAATAATTGCTTTTGGTTGTTGAAAATTTGTTACAGAGGATAATTTGGATCTCAGAAAAAAAAACAAAACACAGGGGTTGTTAAAATTCCTCACGGGAAAAATTTCTCAGCTTGTGCAAAAATTTTCTGAATTAAGTTAATTTCATAATACTGTATATTTGTGGAAGATCCCTTGGAGGATCTTGGTGGTTAGTAAAGCTTTCTTGGATTTGGGGATTTCTTTTGAAGAAGATTTTGGGTATTCTACGCTACAGGCAAAGGGAAATCTCCTACAGGGAGCTATTATATTACAGGTATTTTCTTGTTTTGTTTGTTTCTTTTCTTTAAAAGTTAGAGAAAAAGATTTGTTGTGTTTCCTGTAAATATCTTGGGGATTTTGTTAGATTTGGATAAACTGTAAATTTTTTTCAAAAGACACAGGAAAGAATTATTAAAGAATTTATAAATGTAGTTTTCTGTTTAAAATTGTTAAGGGTATTTGTAGAAATGACTTTGAAATCATTAGATGTAAATCTGCTGAGAATTTAGCTGATAAATTTTGAAGAATATTTGTTTAAATGTACAAATTTCTCAATTTATTCTGTAGAAAAGAAAATATACCCTGTGAAAATATTTCCATAATCCCAATATTTTATTCACAGTATTTTATTTACTGCTTTTAAATCTGTATATGTATTTATATATATATATGTTTATTATATATGAAGATTTTCTTTTATTAAAATTCATTTCCTAAATACTGTGAATCTACATACGGATTTTCATCATATTTGCACAGCATTTACTCATTTCGAAACGAAATATTTTGGATTTTATATGTTTCACGGAAAGATATTCCACAAATTTTATGAAAAATATTTATTAAATGTTGTTTTTCTGTTATGGAGAGGGGCTGAAGGCTTACCCTACGGCTGACCCCCGCAGGGAGCCGGCCATGAGGGCATCACCATCGCTGCCGCCGCGGCCGAGCCCTCCCACGAGGGTTTTAGCTGTGAGGGAGCCGAGCCCTGTGTAAAATATGCCGAGCCCTGTGTAAAATATGCTTTATTAGAAACTTAATAAAAAGTTTCCTATTAGTGATTAAAACGTGGATTTTATGAATAAAGTTTTAAATTCGGATTTTTAAATAGCATGTATTAATTTCGAATGTTTTAATTTATATATATATATAATATATGTATAAATGTATGTATATATATACATTAAGTATATTCTTTGTTATTGTGAATAGTTGATTAAAGTATTAATGTGGAAAAGAATATTTGGGCAAATGAGAAATAAAATTGATCGTTATTTACATAGTTATTCATATTATGAATTTGATGAGTTTATTTACTTAATGTGTAGAGAACTGTTGAGTTATTAAATAATTATTAGCAATAAACACTTCCTCTTTCTTAATTGTTTGATTGGATTTAATATATCCCAAAAATAGACTTGTATTCGTTTTAAGATGTCTTATATTTATTGGGTAAAAGGGGGGAAAGAAATTATTTTTATGTGATTTTAAGTCTTCCAGTTCCAGTCTTTAAGGGGGTGAGATTGACTTTGGTTCCATTTGATTGAACAAGTTTAGGGTAGTACACCTGATTTTCTGAACGGATTGTAATTTACATTTTGGTATATTTGGTATTATATGTCGTATTGTGCACTTGTCTACCCTAGATAGTGAACCTAGAATACCTTTGTTATGTTTAGGGGAGTGGCTATTTGTAAGGGCCGACACACAAAGAGGTGTCAGGGTAACTTACAAATAGATAGTAAGACAGTGATAATTTAAAGAACACAATAGTTAGACCTAAAACTCTTAACAAGATGCTTATGCCTCACTTATTGACTCTTGAGCTACTTCAGTCTTGAGTATAAGATGAGAAGGCCTAGAATGGAAAATCGGTGTCTTGTTACTTCAAAAGACATTCGATTCCACAATAGTATGCAATAGGGGCCGGGTTTCGTAA
>VDFB02367874.1:0-10989 GCA_007258455.2 Sequoia sempervirens | reverse complement strand
AAATAATTTGATGTATTTCCCATTTAGTAAAATTCAAAATGGATGAAGATGAAAATCAAAAAATTAAGTAGCTAAGAACTTCTTGGAAGCTTAAACATAGATTCTTACAAATCCCTCCAATGTGATTTATACAGTGTATTATTTGTCTCTTTAAGGAATTGTACAAATATGAAGCATATTATAAAACAACATACAGCCAAATAATATAAAGCATACCCGACAAAGAAGAACTTCTCTTGGAAACTTCAGCTTGAATTGAATTAGTTCTGAATTCAGTGATCCATCCTTCAAGCTAGTTATTGCAACAATGAAAAAGCAAAAAATTAGTACCATGGCAAGTGAGCACACACACAGTTATGAAACAAAGATTATTATGCTACTCATAAAAGAAAAAATTTCATTCTAAGCCAATAATGTGCACCTTTGAGAGCATGCCTGGGCTTAAAATCAGATTAAAGTACTGATGATAAGAAGGATATATCCATCTTTATGATTAGTCTGGACTTGAATGTATTTCTTTCACCATTTCTGTTTCATAAAGCTTATGGCATAGATTCCTAAAAATGAAAAGTTTTAATGCGAGTTCAAAGTAGTTGAAAACTTACAGGTGTCATAGACACATTAGCTACAGCCTATGATAGCATTACATTATACATGCACAAGTGAGAATGCAATGATGCCCTTATGAATCATATCACAGTCACTTATCTTTGTTATCAGTTCTATATGAGATTGATGCTTATGATTGCTTGCATTGTATGTCTTTCTTAAGGTAAACATGCTGGAAAAAAATTGTGAAAGCTATTGAAGAAAACTTGAGATGTGTATCTCAAATGATACTTTAATGCATTAGTAAAGGTTGTAGAACCAAGGCAAGCAAATGGAAAACGCTTAAGCCCAAGGCAGCCAGAATCAGAATCAGGGCAATGGATAGGCTAAAAGAGATGAATTAGTGCAGATGGAAAAAAGGGCCTGTTTCAAGAACTAGGCTGAAATGAGAATACATGTGGCCCATAAGCTTAAAATGACGTTTTTTCAATTCATTTTCATTTTATGAGAGAGAGCACCCAAATATACTGTATACATGACAGTTATTTCACCTTACACAGACGAGCATAGTTTTATGCATAAGTGAAGGATTTGGATAACATGCAAGGAGGCAATTGACATGCCATAGTATTATTAAATTTTAACAGTGAATTTCAAAATTATCATTCTAAGAAATAACTATTTATTTAAGGGGTTGGATTACCAAGGAAAATCCACTTACACAAATTCCTTGTAATAAAAGGAAAAAGCAGATCAGGCAAAATTAGATGGGTTCAGGATCAAATCTAAGTTTGGGGCTCAAACTGATGTATAATAGCGCCAGAGAACTTTTATTCACATTTGACCAACCTATAGCCTAGACTCCTACACAGCTGACCCTGGAACATATTAAGGCATTAGGTATCTGGCAACAAGGAGAACAGGTATTGGATGAAACAAAAGAAGACAGGACCAACAGGCATTAACATTAACAAGGACATATGGGAAACAAGAAATGGAACCTAAACCAACAATCTAAAAGAAACATTCCAATCAAGGCAAGGAGCAAGGGAGAAAAAGGTATGGATCCATCCAGACTAGGACCAAATATAGGGCTGAATTTAACAAAAGATATTGATCAACTTGCAAGATGGTAGATAGAATGAGATAACTTCCTTGCCCCCTACTGAGGGGTCAGTAAAAGTTGACTCCAAACAAGGGAAAGGAATCTAAAGGAAAGAGAAAACCAAGCAAAGGCAACGGGATAGAAATGAGAAAGCAAAGAGTTGTCATCCTCTAAGGCATGTAATGTGCAACAAAAGAGCTTGTGGGAGAAAGAGACAACATCAAATAGAAACACCTCCCATGATTGAACATCATTATTAAGAAGGTCACAAATAAGGAGAGGGGCATGTTGAGATGGGTGAAATCAAAGTACATCATAGATATACCTCCAACTAGCAAGATGATAGTGGTCTTGGAGGATGTTTACAAGACCTTTGGGCTACCATTCATCAAAAAGGGAGTGAGATCCGTGTCATAGAGATTGAATAAGAGAATAGAGAAAGCAAACTCTAGCATGTGCAAATTTAGGACATGCCCCATATAAGGAGGTTGATAATTTCCCTACCACAAACTTGTGCCTTTCACAATAAAGGCACAAACACTTTCTTTTCTTGGATTATGGAAACTTGTAATTGAGACCAAAAAAGCCACCTATACAAGTAGGGAGAAGAGGTGCTCAGCTACTTATAAGTTCATATATGGGTTTATGAGAGAATTGTATCTCTCCAAGTCATCAATGGACTGCTCCCCATAAGAGAAAATTGTATCAAAGTGCAATTGAATCACAATGGAGTTGTGCAAATTCTGTTGTTCTTGTTCTTGCTAATACTATTGGATTTTTTTGCCACATCATTGGATCTCTATTATTCTACTTGCACAACATAGAAATATCATTTCAAGAAGTGTTGGGTAAAATTTAGGCACCCATTAGACAAGAGGGTACCTAGGATTAATCTAGTGAAAATGCAAATAGTTGAGAAGGAATGGAGGCATCAAAGAGAGACATGCACTAGCTATGGATCTAAAGGTACCAATAAATAGACCAATACTATAATGTCAACAAATTAGCCAAGGGACCACAACAACCCTACCAACAAGCTAGTAAACCATTATGGCACACTTTCCCTACAAGCAAGGGAGATTGAACTTCAAAAAAATAGCTTAAGTCTCAATTAATTGTGTGTCTCCATCATAACATAGCAAATACCAATAGTTGATCTCAATGATGCTTCTCCTATAGCTTGGAGAAGTTGCTCCACAAAGGAGCTTGATCAAACATAAAGGTCAAGGACCTAATTGATCTTCATCAAGGAGTTTCTCTCACTCCATCAATTGAGTCCCTCCTCGACTAGCACCTAACAGACTTTCATCAAGGGAAAGGAATTCATCCCAAAAGGAGAATTCGTGAATTCAATCTAAAATTCAAGGGAATCTATACACAATAAGCATTCATCTAACATAAAGGCCTTTAGGCACTCTGTCAATAGATTGATATAAACAAGAGTAACCAACAAACAAGAAAGGAACTTGAGGTACTATCCTCTCAAAGGATCAAGAGGGAACTCCACAACTCAAAGGTCTTACAATTCACTATCACTCACACCTTTACCATGAGAGTACCTAAAGACTATCAATGTGGACAAAGGTATTAGCAAAGGTAATATGTTGAAAGGACAAGGCTAAGGGAGAATATCCATTAATAGTCAAAAAGAACATCCCTATGGGTCCTAAAGCATCTAAGAAGGCCTCGGGAATTTTCACTCTAAGCATGAAACCAACTCATCAAGAAGTAAGGATCAACCCTAAGATGCCTCAAATCTAATATGTCGTGTTGGTTAAGGTTCCTAGCACCTTAGTCATTGGCATTAAGTAGGTCATGGATCAAAGATTTGACCTACATGTAGTTTCAAACCATCCACAAGTTGTGCCATTGATTTCTTTGTTTTCCCCTTGTACAAAGCCCCGCTAAAAAGTTTTCCACTCTTGCAAATTTCAACCTTAGCACAAGCAATATGTTTCTCAAGAAATCACATAACATATGAGATTAAAAAGCTATACACCTATTTGATACACAAAAAAGAAGCGTAATTAAAAAATACTAAGTTCAAGCAACCTGTGTAAATTAAAATAGCAAGGAAAAGTAAAAAAGTGTGATTGGTACTCAACAACAAAAACGTTTATGAGGGTTTATACATAGCATGTTTAGTTAATATTTTTCCATTATGCAGTCTAACAATATGAACTAAACAACGTTCTCACCTTCCATTTTTTAAGTTCTCATCCAATCCCAACAAATTAGAATAAACCAGCCTCTGGACCAAGTGCTTCGTAGAAGGCTTTTTGCATAACTGCATTGTCTGATAGAAAAGAGTTTACCTCAGTAGTTGTGGTCAACAAAAGCAAATTAAATCCATAGAACTTGATTGACATGCTGTAGGTAAGTAAAAGCTAGATATACTTGTTTCTTCATCATAAATTCCACATAGGTAATAAAATTTGAAGCAAAGAAGAATCCACAAACCTCCTGCCACCATATTAGATGTGCATACTCTCCTCCCCATAAAATTGACTTTGAATTTTTTGTTCTCTTCCCTCCTGTGGCTTTGGAAGACTTTTTTACACCGACGCAAAGAGTTTTCAATCCATGCCTACTGCAATAACAATAATTTTGCGAAATCTAAATGCAAGTTATCTTAAAGCAGTACTATTCTAAGATTGATGACCAGAGCAATGATATTCAAATGTCAACTAAGAAAATCTACATTTTAAATATTTAAGCTTCTAACTGTATAAAATTATTGCTTATCCACTATGAATACTTCAAAATCAAAATATAACATGTTTTATGAGAAAAAAAAATGATTACCACAATTCAAAGTATTGTTTTGTATTGAACCATATATTATTGCAGAACACCTAAATTTCATTTGCCTTAAAAGGGATTGTTAACCAGTTCACTCAGCAAGTTGCATATTCACAATATTGGTGATGTTTAAGTTCATTTCTTACTGAGTTGGGTAATAAAGGAAAAGATGGTATTTTCCTATATTGTGACAAGATTTTTCTTCTTTGTGCAAAAGATAGCGAATCCTTCAAAACAGGAAATATTTTACTTTAGAGTAGATAGTACATTTCATATACAAGATATTAAGTCTCATGCACATACTAGCTATTGAGAACAACTTGAGCTCGAAAGATAAAGAAAGGGAACATTGAAGATCTCCTGGCATCACAAAAAAAAAATTGAGCTTATCATGTTTAGGACAAGGCAACGGGTCTTAGCTCCCTAAGCCTCACTCTAGGTGGGTTAGAATCAGATTCATTTTGGAGCTGAGGACCTTGCCCTTTTTCACAGTCAAGTTCATGGAATCAACCAATGTTGCTATAGTTTTCTCTACCATCATAGATTCATCACCTATAGATGTTAAAGTTCTAGGGTAGGTACCTAACTTCCTCCTAGAATAGTATAGCGAGGATCCCTCAACCATTGGCATTCTCCTATGAGCAGTATCAAATCCTATATCAGCCCCTATGTGGTGATAGATGGCATAGTCAATTCTCTTGCCACAATTCTTGCTATAGACATAGACATCGCTGATCACCTATCCAAGTCTCTTGCTTTCATATTCATCTGCGCCATGCCTTGTTGAGAGATCCTTCCCTTGACAAGGCTATTTGTAGTTATACTTAATCATTATCGTTTTAGGCTTAACTTTGGTCAACCCCTCTTGTTACAATTACATTTATTTAGTGCTTCGTGTTAGTTATTTTACATAACACTTAGGGCACCCAAATTTCAAATGTACTTAGCTGACATGAGAATTCAGTTCAACCATAGTGTAAGTTTACATGACTGTAACGAAAAATAATGCTTGACAGCCGTCAAATTTAAAGCTCGAATTGCAGTCCTCATACCTGTACCAGTACCCCACATCTTCAACTGCCAACTGTGGCTCAAACTCTTATATGTATATCAAAATTTAAATGCATCCAATGAATTCAAAGCCGGCTGAAATGTTCAAAGCCATCCATATAAACATTCAAATTATACTGTATTCAATATTTTAATTGGTATTTCTAGGGATGTGTATTCGAGGTGACTTTAATGGGATATAATTAATTTCCACCATGTATTTTTAATAAGTTGAAATCATCAGCTTTATGTTGAAAAATAATAAGTAAAATTTTAGTCTACGGGATTGTGGTCTAATGGCAAACGGAGTAAACTTATGCCAAGGTGGATACCCACAATCAGGTTTCCAGACTGGGCTAGTCCAACCTACAGCCCAGGTGCACCTCAATGCTCATACAGTCAGTACTACACCTTAAAATGCCCCAAATGTCTTATCATGCAATAATCGCTGCAAATTCTGAGCAGCATGTTTTTACTTTAAATTTTCTGAGTAGTGGTCAATGTGGCGGACATAGATAGAAGGCTGGATATTTGAAAATTTTAAGGTGAAAGGTTTGTTTATGCCACATTGACCACTAGTCAAAAAAACCTAATGTTAAAACATGCTGCTCAGAATTTGCAAAGATTGTTGCATAATAAGACATTTTCTAAAAGGGAAAATTGCAATGGCGTTTGAACTTACTGGAAATAGTGTGGAGTCCTCTGCTGTTGGTGTTGGTGGAAGCAGGAGAGCTGAAATTGGAATAAAAATTTCGCTCCAGATATAACGAGAGATTGTCGAGTATTCGGCAGACTGATCGGCATTCTGCTTCTTGACAATGACCTCCACTTTGGTGAGGAGCCCCAGAAAAAGGATTTTGTCATCAGAATCGGCATTTTAATTTGAATTTCGGCTCTGCTCCTTCTTGCATAACCAGCACTACAGTCGATGTCGTATCATGCGAAGCAAATTCTCTATGTATAAACAATATATGGCGGTGTTGCAACCGGCAGGACTTCATATCATTCCCGCCAACGTTAGTGGTGGAATGTTACTGATATCATTGCTCGGGGATGTGTGCCCGCTCGTTTCTTATTCTTTGTTTTTTTCAAACGGTACTGTTTAGACAAGATTGGAAGTTAAAGCTGTGAGGCCACCTAAAGATTATAAACTAGAGTAAATAAATAGATGCAATTCAATTGATATACTTAACTAGCATATCTATTTTAAAATTGAATTGTCATTAGCATTAATATTATTTGATTATTTAAAATATAATTTTAATAAAT
Organism: Sequoia sempervirens; assembly: GCA_007258455.2. Classification (NCBI taxonomy): domain Eukaryota; kingdom Viridiplantae; phylum Streptophyta; class Pinopsida; order Cupressales; family Cupressaceae; genus Sequoia; species Sequoia sempervirens. Next base: position 4,214 of record VDFB02367874.1, on the reverse strand, counting down.
TAATAATAATTATTGTAATAATTTATTAATTAATTGGGTTTAGATTTGAATCAATTAAAATTATATTTAATTTTTCAATTATCAAATTACATTTATGTTAATAATTAGTATCAACTCATGAAACCCTGCACTCGGTTAGAAAGGTAAGAGATCCATGCATGATTTTCAAGTTGGAAATTCTTAAAGCATATGATATGGTGGATAGAGAATTTCTACTAGAGGTACTCAGGAGGTTTGGCTTTCAAGAGGATTGGGTTAAATGGATTAAAACTTGTATCTTCACGGCAACATTCTCAGTACTGGTTAATGGGTCAGCTCGAGGTTTTTTCTCATCTTCGAGAGGGATAAGGCAAGGAGATCCCCTCTCCCCTTTCCTATTCATCATAATGGCATAGGTTATGGGTCGGGGGATAACAGCATTAAGGCAGGAAGGCAAATGGAAAGGAGTGAAAGTCACCAACGGTGTTGAAAATTCAACACATCAACAATTTGCTAATAACACAACTCTATTCGGAATGGCCAACAGAAGAGAAGCGAGAATCATCAAATCTTTTTTGGATGATTATTGCCAAGCATCAAGACAGAGCATAAACTGGCATAAATCTGAGGTCTTTTTTCTCAATACTCAACCAAGCCTTCAAAGAGATTTGGCAAGAATTTTGGGATTGAGAGGCAAACTTTCCAGGTAGATTTTTGGGCACCTCCCTTTTTGTAGGCATCAACAAAAAATGCTATTGGGAAGAGCTAATCAACAATTGCAAGAATAAGCTGAGGACATGGAAGGGGAAATGGCTTTCAGCAGCAGGAAGATTATTGATGGTGAAGGTTGTTCTTTCAGCCATACCAATTTACTCAATGGCATGCCTAAAAATTCCAACAACAATGGATGAAAATTTTAATCAAATTTTTAGGAATTTTTTCTGGAGTGGCACAAGAGATCATCAAAAATTTCCACTTGTAGCCTGGAAAAAAGTTTGCACCCCTAAAGAGGCTGATGGAGCAGGTCTTAGACAATTAAGACTAATGAGCATGGCAGTAGGTGCAAAACTGGTCTAGGAAATGTATGCAAAAGGAGATCAAAGATGGGTCAGGATCTTGAGAAGAAAATATCTAGACTCAGACTCTCCAACCCAAATCCTTAGAATTGTGAACCCTCCTCGAGGCTTGGCCATTTGGAACTACTTGATGGAATGTAGGGATATAATCACAAAACATGTGACCTGAGAGTTGAGGGATGGTAAGTCAGCATCCTTCTGGCAAGATTCATGGAATGGCAAAGAAGTTTTAGCAGCTCTTCCTGGTTTGGATATGATTAGATCAAAAACTATAAGAACTTGGGGTGAGAAGGTATGCAACTATGGAAGGATGATAGTTAGGGAGGGAGTAAAAGAATGGGAATGGAACTCTCTACAAAATCTAGAAGCACCACAAAACCAGAAGGATGCTCTGACGACAATATTAAAAGAAAGAACTTTTTTTCCTTCCAATCAAGATGACATTATTAGGTGGTGTGGTTCTTCGACTGGGACATATGCAGTCAAGCTTGGCTATAGGCTAAAGGAACAAGTAGAGGCAAGACAAAATTGGTCGAGCAAATTACTATGGGGGAGAAATTGTCTACCTAAAGTAGGAGTATTTGCTTGGTTGGCAATTCAAAAAAAAGATCTTATTTGAGGATAGATTAGCCACTTTCGGAATTCAAGGCCCAGGGAGATGTATTTTATGCAAAAATGATAATGAAACCTCAGACCGCCTGCTTCTTAATTTCCCTTACTCAATGCAATGCTGGCATCATTTCATGAGAAAGCTCAGTTGGAAAATCCCCTTACCAAAATGCCTACTAACATGGTTCAATATGTGGCCTCTTCCTAGAAGGAAGGCAATATTTGACAGCATTTGGCCCATAGCCCCATCAATAATAATATGGGAAATTTGGAAGGAACGCAACAGGAGGATCTTTCAAAATAAGGAAATGCAGCCAGCAAAGTTGTGTGAGAAAATCAAAGGAATGATCACTAAAACAGTAAATGAAGCAGTCAGATCAAATCCAGGGAAGAACTTGGAACATATTCGAATTGGGATGACCAGATGAAACATGCTTTCAAGGGGTTTCTTATTCCCAAAATTATAGGGCTAGGTCAGTCACAAGGCTTCTCAGCAAAAGAGAAGGGAATTTAAATGGGAACCACCGAAAAAGTGGTTGGATCAAGATCAACTTTGTTGGGGCATCTTGAGGTAACCCAAGCCTAGGCGGTGTTGGATGTGTAGCCAAAAATGAAAAGGGGGAGACAATGGCAGAGAATTCCAAACCTTTGGGGATCTGCACAAACAATGAGGCAGAATTACAAGCAACTCTAATGGGAATTCATTTGGGCATATACTTAAAGGCAAAAATGATTCAATTAGAAGGTGACTCCCCATTAACTATAAACTCGATCAGACAGAAAAATTGTCCCAACTGGAAACTGAATCACTGGCTCCAAGCAATCACGCAACTTCTGAGTGGGTTCGAAGATTATAAAGTATCACATATTTTTAGAGAAGGGAATCAAAGAGCAAACTTTTTGGCAAAAGTAGCAGTAAGCAATAACTAAGATTAAGATTTTTCAAATACCTAAGAATTTGAATTTTGATGACTAGCTTTACTTTTGGATCCGCTTACATATCTTTGCAGCGTCGTTAGTTTTCTAAGTTGTGCTAGTTTTACACGAGATCTTCGGGATGTGCTCATGTGGATCCCATGTGGCTAGGCAAGTGTAAAGCATCACTCACTTGAGGGCCACCATGGTTCCACCTAGACCTGAGGAAGTGCCTTTGCAAATTGATAATATTAAAACAAAAGAATATAGCCTTATACGTGCGAAGTACGTGGAAGGACATCGATGTCATGTCCCCTTCTCAGTGACATCTCTCGGAGTACAGGATTAGCCTATCACACGACCCTCGTAGGCTGATAGACTGGATAGAGGGTCACTTTGGAGCTTGGCTCAGCTTCAGTTGGCAGAGTTTGATCAGTAGGCTTTCGTTTTGGCTCGATTGGAGACTTTTTGCAGAAGTTGCTATTTCTGCGCCTCCCTCGGCACGCATGGGACCCCGCTATTTTAGCAAGATGGTTTTGCCGCTCGTAATCACTCGTTGTTCGGCCTGCACGGAACAGCCATCGATGAGTAATGAGAGAAATATTAATATTTAATTGTATTACTCAAATATTAATTATTTGATGATTATAATATGCCATAATATTAAATTATAACCAAGTGATTCTATTTGAAGGGGTCGCCATCATCAGAAGGGGCCAAATTGAGGATTATATTTTATTATAAAAATTTGGCTGGGACTATTGAAATATTTAAAAGAATTAAAAGTGCGAATTTTAATGATTCCCTATCTTTGTGGAAATCGCACTTTTCAAGAGATAAAGGGTTTTGCATTGGTTTTTGTGCCATTATGATGATTATTGATTTTGAGATTGATCAACTTTGATCTGAGCAAGAGACTTTAGGGTTTCAAGTTCGAATTCCTTGGGGAACGAGCCATCTCCATCGGAAGCAGCTCTCAAAGGGTGTGAAATAACACCGATTTATTGCTAGCATAGAGGTTTCTTCATCCAGAGGAAATCATTGATTTTCAGAGATTATTCAACTACAGGGTTTCAGCATAGCTTTCATCCGGGAAGCATTTTGCAACAAGGGCGCATCATATTTGAGGGTTTAGACACAGTTTCCAAGAAGGCCGTACATTCTTTATTGCTGTTGTACCTGGCCGTACTTTGCTGCAGGCCGTACCTCTTTCCTTGGAGCCGTACTATAGTCTTCAGGAGAAACGCCTTCATTTAGGTCTTCTTTCTTCATCAGTTGGAGGCGCCTAGGCATTTGTGTCCAATCCAGAGCACCAGACGGAGGGAGAAGGAGTTTATCTGCTCAGCTGTACCATTTCATTTATTGCTGTATCAAAAACCAGGTTTCATAATTTTATTGCCTTTTACCTTGCATGTATCTGGAACATCATTGTAATCATTGCAGAAGTGGAATACATAGTCTGGCTTCAGTATTTGAGATAGATATTGATTTTTCAAGAGTTATATATTTTTATTTGAATTAATTTCCAATATCTTGCAAAATCGCAATTCCTTCATTTCATGTTAAAAACCCAAAAATCACAAAAAAATCAAAACTTCAGAAAAACATCAAAAAAAACAGACAGTATCGGAAACA
>VDFB02367873.1:0-15372 GCA_007258455.2 Sequoia sempervirens | reverse complement strand
GGAGACACTTCTAGTCTCTCACCGACATGCGACACAAGTTGATCGATGTTGACCGAGTGAAGGTTGTCTAACGTGGTGCGATGTGGACCAATCCGAGAAAGCAGAAGTGAATCGTTTGTTGAACTGTTTCGGTGTGGAAGTTGGAAAACTAAAGCACGAGGAAGTGGAAACATCAGAGGATGCTAGGTTGGATGACTAGTGAGTTCTGATCTGACAGTTGAAAAAGAACGATTCTATAGAGCCTGCAGAGAACGAATGTATATAGATATGCATTGGATGTTCTCAGGTTGATGTTGAAGAGCCAAGAGCCAGAGAGAGATCAATAGAAAAAGGCTGAGTGGCTGGCTGACAGGCCGAAGCCATGAGGCTGAGGCTGAGAGTAAGAGAGGCAAAGTTATGCTGCTGGAATCTCTCCTGATCATGAATGCCATGTTTGATCTCTCAAGGATAGTATGTTACTAGTTGTATCCAGAATGAACAAAGATGAATCTCTGAAGAGGCTATGAGCCTGAATTTGTATTGTAACCATTTCTGTTGCTGAATAATACAATGGCTCGATCTTTGGAGTGTGGGGTTTTTTATCCGAAAGGATTTTCCCCACGTAAATCTTTGTGTTTTGGTTTTCTATTTCATCTTTCATGTCTGTTGGTTCGTGTAGTAGAATCTATTAATGCTTGCTGTTGAATTTACATGTGTTTATCTCAGATGGATCAATGTAGGAAATGAACTATGTCTATTATGCATTTGAACATAGTTGTTCGTGTCTTTGAGGCAACCTAATTAAAAATTGAAAGTTACCGAAGGCACTATTGCATGGAGTTTCCATAAGATGCGCTCCTAGATTTCCTTACAAAATTTCCATCAATATCATAATAGGAGACACAAAAAGGCCAAAGCTAACTACAAGGCCAAAATAAGAAAGGGTTGTAAGATAGTTCAAGAAGTCATAATTGAAGACATCAAATATAGTTCCCACTTTACACACAAAAAAATTATAGACAAAGATCAAAGTAGGGAGAAGTACCGCCACCACTATAATGACAATCCTAACTTAGAGCCTTATGGGCCTCAATGCCTTTAACAAAAGTAATCCAGGAGCATCTCTAAGCAATGTGGTAATCTTGCATCATTGGGAAAAGTGGATTTTTTTTAGTTTAGTTTAGTTTAGTTGTTTGTTTGTTAGTCATATTTAGCAGTCTATGATAAAGAAAGCTACCACATTTCATCAAAACTTGAAATTGTCCTTTATAGTTTTCATAATAGTTTGAGTTATTTTTTAGTGTCATATTAAAATTTGAGAAGAATGTAAAGAGAAAAGGATAGTAAACTAGTCTGAGAGCATCTATCAAGTGGACATATGTGCATAGTTGGGATTATTTTCATGTGTGGCAAGTGATTTAAAGTTTGCGACAATAGAAGTATATTTGTAAGGATTTATTAAATCCTTGAGGACAAGTTTTGAGCACCACATGGAGGTTTCTCCATTAGTTAACCCTTTGAATTTTTAAATATATTATTTATAGTTGATGACACTTTACATGTGGTATTGGGCTTTGCACTATGTTGTGGCTAACATTGATCATTGGAAAATTTGTGATGTTATATATACTATATTTTGGATTGAATAAAGGTAAGCAAAGAGGTAAGGGAAGAACAAAAGAGGTAGAATGGAAGAAGAATGAGAATATTAGGTTTGGGATGGAGGTTGTGAGTATAGAACAAGGAGTGGTGAGTATAGATAATTTGGTGAGGTTCAACATACGAGCATATTATGATGAGGCGTTATGTGATAGTGTATTGATGAATGTGTGCCTCGTATGGTGTACGTGTATGATGAGAGGGATAACACCTATAAAATACAAAAAGATGTCTAAAGATACAAGTTGATGCCCCTAAGGGTAAGTGAGGGATAATTCTATAGCAACACAAGGGTGTGTGTTGAAGAGGAGTGATATGCATTGATTCCAAGGATATGCAACATTGTTGGATGGCCAAACAACATTGCAAATGCAAAAGAGGTACCAAAGATAAGGGAATGTTAGATAAGGGAATATGAGGAAAAAAGTCTCACCCAAAGGATAGTGCAAACAAATAAGAGAATAAAGAGTTTTATTAAGGAACATGCAACAATAAGGAATGCAATAGAAGAGTATGTGGCAACCAAAAAGGAGGCTAACAAATGTGAGGGATAGAGAAGATTGTGACTGAATATAGGACAAAGGACAATACTATAGAAGATGATTGATGAAATTGAATGTCAAATAGTTCTAGAGAAATTAGATGTAGGATGGATTGCTTCAGGTATGCCTAAAGATGTGGAAAAAATGAGTTGATGAAGTAACACATTGGAATTCCATGGTAGGGTTAGATTGTATTGGAAAATGAGGGACTCATTTTTTATCAAATCCAAGTGTGTGATGTAGGATCATCCCTAGGGTATGTGGTAATCTTGCCCCATTCTAGAAAAGTGGTTTAGTTTAGTTATTTTTTTCTCTATTAGTTTGTAGTTAATGGTCCATGACGAAAAAGTTATTGCATTTTACCATAACTTGAAATTGGCTTTGCAAGTTTTGGGATTAGTTTTTGTTATTTTTGAGTTTCATGTTAATGTCTAACAATAATTAGATGAGAAAAAGATAGTAAATTAGTTCAAGAGTGTCTACCAGGTGGATGGTTGTTAATAATTAGGATTATTCTCATGTGTGGCAAGTTATTTGAGTTTACATTAACAGAAGAATTTTTGTAAGGATTTACTGAACCATCGAGGATGAGTGTTGAGCACCATGAGGAGGTTTATCCACCGTTTAACTATTTAAATTTATAATTTTATTATTTATAGTTGATGAAATGTTACATGTGGCATTGTGGTTTGGTCCATCTTGTGGCTAACAAATATCATTAGAAAAACTTGCAAATGTTGGATTTAAGGAATGTATGCACAGAGGTAAGGGAAGAAGCAAAAAGTTAGAACAAAAAGTAGAGAACAAGCAATATGAAAAGGAGTGTAATTCAAAGAGACATAGATGGTCACAATTTTTAAATATCACAAGTCTCATAGACATAATGTACATCCACAAAATAATTATTTCATTAATTTCAACTTAAGCATATTTTTCCATAGACATGTCTATGAGAGCAGTTGCAACTACCTCTGAAAAAAATTCCTGTGTCCTTTATACTTTGATGGATGTCCATAGCCTGTTCCAAAGCTCCCATTTTGGTACAGGTTGGGAGTGCGTTGGCAAAGGTTGTAGAGTCTGGCTTAACACATGCCATTGCATTTGGTTGGAATTTTCTAAAGCCTTTTCAACAAATCCATTTTGATAATATCCTGCAATCAGGTGTTCGATGAGAACACATTTCTTTGAGGCATTTTGTCAAACAGTTCACGTGCCTTGTCTATGCTTTCACATTTTGCATATCCTGCTGTCATGGCCTTTTGTCAAACAGTTCAGTTCACGTGCCTTGTCCATTCTTACAATTTTTGTAGGGCAGTTGCAGCTACAAGATCTGACAAAATCCCCCTATCGCTTATACTGTGATGGATGTTATACCCTGTTCCAAAGCTCCCATTTCGCACAGGCTGGGAGGATGCTGGCAAAGGTTGCGGAGTCTGGCGTTACACCTGCCTATCGCATTTGTTTGAACATTTCAAAATCATTTTTAACAAATGCATTTTGTGCATATCCTGCAAGCATAGTATTCCATAAGACCACATTTCTTTAGGCATTCAGTCAAACAGTTTACGTACCTTGTCTATGCTTCCACGTTTTGCATACATGTATACCAGAGCATTTCCATGTGTAATAATATCTGACCATAATCGGGCTGGGCTGGTTTGTTAAAATAGTTAAGCAGCAAGGTATTCCATGACAGTTGCGAGGCAGACAGGAATGGTTTTTGTTGGCGAGTAATTTCTCCCACGTGGTCAAACTTCCAAACTCTTCTGCCACCGACCTCTTACCGACCTGCAGACCATTTTCTATGCATGTGCTTTTACTATTCTGTATTCTGGAAAACTCCAAAGACCTCTATAAATAGAGGCAGATGCAATGTGGTTATTCACTCCCAGATGGAGTCCAGCTCCGCAGAGCTGTAAGGAGTCAGAAGTTGTATGGCTGTATGTTTGTGAAGGAGCAGAAGCTCCAAGTTATAATGATAGTATGTTAAGAATGAGCAGCAGGTCATAAGATGTTTGTAAGAATCACTGTAATGTGCAAAAGCTTACACTTGTTGTAGCAACAACGATGTATGAATGTTGGTGTTTAAATGAATGGTTTGAAATATGTTTTCTGTTTTGTGCTTCTTCGTTATCCTCCCCTGTTTCATTTTCTACAAGTGGTATCAGAGCAAGATGAAGATCTTGAGTGTCAAGCTTATCAGAGCCAGATTACGGAGAATGTTGAAGAGATTGCTGAAACTGCCGCTGCCATATCACAGTTCTGAAGCTTTTCAAAGGAAGTGATCCAGAAGAGATCAAAGAGCAGCTGTTATTTGTCATCAGAAAAGACAAAATAAATGTAGTAGTGATCGCCTGTCAATGTGTTGTGGGAGCCGCTAAGACGGGCACAAAAGAGCGCAGAATTCATAATATCAACCAAGAAGCTGTTGGAGTTGCAAGCATGTTGAAGGTGCATTAGTCAAAGGCGCGAGACTGCCAAGGAGATCTAGCCTCCAGTGAGATCGCTGGCAGTCCCAACATAAAGACGGTAAACGCCAAGAAAGATGTTTTTATTCTAGCATTCACCTGTGCCTTTCGAGAAGAGGTCGCACCAAGTATATCAGAAAGATCCATAGTCTAAAGGAAGATTGCAGAATCATAAGTGACCGCTGAAAAAGAGATGCTCGCCAGCTTGCAAAAAAGGAATCGCCTGTGTGAAGGTCATGTCGCTGCCAAAAGTGCTGACTGTAGTTTTTTGGGGAGTCGTGGAGCTTGAGGATATGAAAAGTTTTTAGAGTTGTTCGAAGTTGAAGGGTCATATAGTCTCAAAATATTCTTAGTAGCAAGTAACATAGTATGTTTTGTGTTTTCACTATTGTATGGCTAGATCATAGAAAGTTAAAGGAGGTTGTGAGTAATTGTTTTGGTTGAGAGAGTGAAAGTTAAAAGTCTGCACAAAAAGAGGAGTTGGTAAAAGAGTTCATCAGAGGAGGAGGATAGTAGATGTTTGTTATGAAAATATAAGTGGAGCTCTTAATGGATTAAGAAAGTAATATGATTGAATGTCATGAGGTTGTGAAAATATGAGTGAAGCCCTTAATGGATTAAGGAAGAAGTATTGTTGAATGCTGTAGCATTCTATTTTTGTATGAAAGCAATAGGCCAATGGAGCCCATTAAAACTAGGATCCCTGAGCACCCGCATAGTGACTCAATGGGAGGTGTTGATAAAATAAGTGAATCACCCCTGAACCTACGATGGACTGGTAACCAAGAGGGCCAAAGCTCGTGGTTAGAACATCCCAATTGCAACATGGGATTTCCTAGGTTCGATCGCTAGATCTAGAAGATTTTAGATGTTGCAGCATCAGTGAAAGAAACTAAGATTGTAATGAGAATTTGTGGTAGAAATTAGGGGGGAGTGTTGGCAAGTAATTTCTCCCATGTGGTCAAACTTCCAGACTCTTCTGCCATCGACCTCTCACTAACCTATAGACCATTTTATATGCATGTGCTTTTATTGTTCTATATTCTGGAAAACTCCAAAGACCTCTATAAATAGAGGCAGATGCAATGTGATTATTCACTCCAAGATGGAGTCCAGCTTCACAAAGTTGTAAGGAGTTAGAAGTTGTATGGTTGTATGTTTGTGAAGGAGCAGAAGCTCCAAGTTATAATGATAGTATGTTAATAACTAGCAATTGCACCTTAGGTGTGCAATGGGTACGGCGAAGAGGTGTGGAAAGTCAATAAGGTAAAATTTTGGGCTATTTATGAGGTGAATTGGTAGGCTCTTTAACAAATGATGTTTGTGGAAAAAACATTTTAATGGAGGAGTGATAGCTTTAAATCAACTATGAATCAATTTACAAGGATTAAAGCACGAGTGAAATAAAACCTAATAGGTTCATGCTATGTTTGTAGTTGGGAGAGAGTGAGAGACGAGGAGAGATAGGGATAGAAATAGGGATAGATAGAGAAGGGAAGAGAGAGAGGGGGGTTAAGGAGATATAGATAGAGAGAAAGATAGAAATCAAGGTGGATATGGAGGTGGAGAGAGAGGGAGGGAGGCAGGGAGCGATAGATAGAGATGGAAGAGATAAATATATAGGGAGAGAATGAGAGAGGGAGAGATAGAAAATAAAGATAGAGGTATGAAGTGATATATAGAGAGAGGTAGAGAGAGGTAGAGAGAGGGAGTGATATAGGGGTAAAGAGAGATGGAGAGATAACGAGTTAGAGATAGAGGGATAGATGGAAGAAGAAATATGGAAGGAAAGATATAGAGAAGAAAATAGAAATAGATATAGAGGTCTAAGAAGAGGGAGAGGGCCAAAGAGATGGAGAGAGATGGATGGATAGAGAGAGGGAGACAAGTTTAGAGATAGGGGAGAGAGGAAGATAGAGGTAGAGTTGAAGATGGAGCAAGAGACAAAGAACAAGACAAATATATAGAGGGGTAGATAGAGGTAGAATAAGAGATAAAAATAGAGAGAGATAGGTAGATAGATAGGGGGAGATTCAGAGATATAGAGGAAGAGGGAGAGAGAGATGGAGAGAGGGAGAGAGAAGTAGAGGGAGATAGAGATATATGGGTAGAGGTAGAGATAGAGAAGAGGGACTAAATAGGGAGATAGAGGTAGAGAAATATATGGATTGAAAGAGATAGAGACATGAGTGAGAGGGAGAGAGATGGATGATATAGATAGAGGGAGATATAAATAGATAGAGAGGGATAGGAGTTGCATATTATTAGTAGAAAAACACAATCTACACTAGAAACCAATTCCTTCATAGTTCAATTGTTATTTACACAAATAGTTACCCACCCTGAACTAAAATTCTTCAAATAAATAGCCTTGGAGAGATCTAGCTCCACAAGAATTTGACAATATTTGATAGTGGAAGGCGACCCTATGTAGTGCACTTTGGAAAACTTTTGGAGCTCAGTTCAAAAAATGTCTGAGCTGAGTCTTTTTTCTTTCTTCTAGATTAAATTTGAGTTGAGTCTGGATTGTATGGTATTTTTCTTTCTTCTGGATTAAATATGGTATAGTAATTGTAACTATTTTTATACTTAATTGTTGTATTTTTCAATAAAGTAAGAAATACATGTAAGAAGTGTTTTTGGGAGATAATGTAGAACATTGGAACTGAGAGAATCAAACGAAAATATTTCCATGTTTCTATTCTTTGCAGATTTATAAATTTACCAACAACAAGTCTCTTGAATAGCATTGTAAGGTTGATAGGAAATATTTACAGAACATGTGGGGGCATTTTTTTCCCTTTTTGAAAAAGATCATGTATTTTCTATTGGCCTTAAGCACCTAGAGGTGTTGTTAGTGTTGTCCATTCATTATATGTATATTGATATTAAATTTTTATTTGCATCCTCGCTTGTTCTCTTCATGTGAGTTTTTTTAGGTATGATACCATAATCTCTGTCTAGGCTTAGTAGACTCAACATTTCGGTGCTAGATGATAATAGGTTGAATGGGTCTAGTACTTGGCATGTGGAGAATTAGCCATTTTCTTAAGAGTTTATGAAGAAACCGGGGAACAAATTAAAGTTGAGGGGCAACAAGGATTTGTATGTGGATAAAATATTTTATCAAGTATTTGGTGTTGGGAAAATGAGGTGGTGTTCAAAGGAGTCCCTTACTTATGATCAAGTGCATAGTAAAGGTAGACCTAAACTTAATTTTCCAAGAAAACAAGGAAATTATGATAGGAACTTCCATTGGGTAGGTTTGGCCTAGACATTTCAATACGTTGTGTGGATTATATGCATATATCTTCTGCACATCCATGAAACTTAAAAGAATTATTTTAGCATTGTGTCATCTTTCTTCTTAGCCAAATGAACTATTCATTAAGATTTTAAGAGGAATAGACAAATGTGTATAATCCACAATTCAATGTTAAATTGATTTTAACCATTGCTTTTCTCTTGGTCAATTTGGAGAATAGAAAACTCTATAACAAACATTCTCACACATGATACCCATAGAAAGAGACACTTAACTATAGCCTACCAAACTACTAACTTCTTAGTGCCAAATTAAAGGGGAAGACTAAATTAATATAGTTGGAAGCTCTGTAACTACAAGAACCTTTATATCCATGTTCTCCAAAGTAAAGAATCTGATGCATCCACCTATATACTTAATCCAAAAAGGACAAAAACTACCAAAAAAATTTAAAAATGTAAATCCCTTAGTCTTGCAAAAAAGTTGATTAAACTTACGGCAAAGGTGTCAAAAAATTACAATAATAAACGCCATTGTTTGTATAATATCCAACAATGAATCAGATATTTGTAAGGCTGTTAAGGTTAAATATCGAAACATTTAATGTGTGAGTACACATTGATTGCAAGGTGCGATGAGTTTATTTCCATGGTGCTTGCTTGATTTAGCTAACCCTAATTATGTCAAAATGTGAATTGCAAGCAAAGTAAGCATTGTCATCCTGAAGAAAAATGATGGCATAATTACATAGATTAAAGTTCTCCCCATACATGATGAATTTATAACAACATAACCCTGATAAAGACAAAAATTATTTTGAAGACTACAAGTGACAAAAGTTGGCCATCGAGAATCAAATTCATACCCAGTTAAGAAACCCATGAGGCGACAAGGTTTTCTAAGAAAAACCCATCAACCAAGATGAGGCTCCAAGAATTTAAGGTAAGCAATTCATAAATACACCTACAAATCTAATAATCAAGGTAAACATAGAATGTCATTGGTCAACAACACCAATAAAAAACATATCTAGTGTTGCATTGAGCTAACACCCATCTCATCCCTTGTCAGTGCATCTACCTATTACCAGAAACGAGAAAAGAAACCACAACAGCAAGGACAATGTGACCAAAAATGGATATCTAAAGGTTGCGTATAAAAAATGAATTTTATATACATGTATATTTCAACAACGCAAATTCATTATAATTTTTTATCTCACATAAAATACAAATTAAAATTTGTGAAATACATAATAAAATATAAACCAAGACTATTATATATTTTTTTAATATTAAAAATTAAAAAAAATATAATTTGAAATCTTAAATATTTTTAAGAAATTAAATTTTTTATTTATTTATAAATAATTTAATAATGTATTAGATTTTTTACAATAGAGAAGTGTGAGTGTAGCATCAGTCAAAGCAATGATTATCAAAGAACTGTTAGATCTTCAAGTTAATCGTTAAAACTCAGCGAATTGCAGAGTTGTCTTGTCTGTAAGTCAATTATTTAAACCTATACCATTAATTCCACCCACCGAATGCTTTTAATTATGCAAGTTAACTCAAACACACTGTAAATTCCACCTACCGAATGCCTTTAATTCTGCAAGTTAACTCAAACACACTGTAAATTCCACCTACCGAATGCCTTTAATTCTGCAAGTTAACTCAAACAAGGTCGATTGAGGGAGCTCGAAGCACACTAAGAACAGGGAGCTCAAAGCATGGATTTTCAAAACATGTATAAGGGAGCAAGGATCATAGAGCATGGAGTTTATAGGGTTTCTTTTTCAGAAATGACAAGGGGTTTTTCAGAAACATGAAGGTCAGGCGAAAAGCTCAGAACAAAAGACAACCTCATGGGCCTAGGTCACTTTTGGAAAAGTGACAACAGAAAAACTCTTTCGAAAGGCCTTAACATTATTCAGATAAATTATTTAATTATGCTTCGCAAAATAGTGAAGAGGTGGAAACAAATTCTAGGTAGTCAAAGGTGAGTCCCCATCATTATTCTAAGGTTTCTTTTGTCTTCTTCGAAAAAGTTCTCTTTTAAAATTTTGGCAAAGGAAAAAGTAGGAATAGGTTTTATATTGCTATATGTCAAACAAGGAAAACAGTGTTTTCTTTAAAACCGAGTCTGTATGCTATGGTGGGAAACCCTAGCGAGCAGGCTGTAGGGCCAGCAATAGAGCATTCAAAACAGAGGGAAAACATGGGCAATATTTCTCTGGTAGAGGTTGGTGGAGACAAGGGTATAAAAAGCATGAAGAAATTTGAAATGGCACCCCAGGCTAGCATGTTAGTGCCGTATGTCCCACCTTGCACCTCAAAAAACCAAAACTTTCATGTTGTCATAACATCAGTAGCTTTAGAGGTACCTTGGCATAGTCAGGGATAAATCAACACGCAAGTCAAAGATGCAAACCTAGGGGGGAGGTTAACATTCGTAAATGCCAAGCAGTATAAAGGGATCTTACAATGAAGGCAAGCCAAAATAACAAGAAGACTGAAATGGTTGGGTTGCAACAAGTTTTTTGCAATCCTTCCAAAGCTTATGAGCTTCATCCGTGCAACAATTAACTCAAAATCAGTGCAAGGGCAAGTCAGGACCCCTATAGCAGGACAAGAAAACCATGAAAACTAGTTTGTAAGGGGTCTCATAAAGTATCCTCATTTCAATTTTACTGAAGAGGTGAAGCAACAGGAAGAGGTGGTAGTTTTAGAGGCAGAGGTGGAAGACAAAAATGATGTATATAGTCCTAGCTCAACTCCTTTGATCTGGTCCTCAGACCTATATGTTAGTGAGCTAATGGGGCTAAAAAAGAGGTTGGAAGAGTTAGAGTTGTCTAAGCAGTTGAATGGTGACAAATGGCAAGAGACCATGGTTGTCACTGAAAAGATTTCACAAGAAAACAAACTGCTTAACAGGTATGTGCAAGATCATCATGGAAAATACAGGCCCTTAAGTGGCAAAAAATTCAAAAAAATCAGTGTTAGGAAACTTGACGTAAAAAAATGAATAAGTTATCTATATTATTTCAAAAATATGTAAGAATAGAATCTATAGAAAATTGAATCTAGTTTCTAAAATACTAGGTTTATTTAAAATAAATAAAAATCTACTAGCAGTAAATCTTTTAAATTTCAATGCAAAGAGTACTTAAATTTTAGGAAAAAAATAAGAAGTAGGTGTCTTTCCTGACCACCCTCTAACCATAATAAAATGATAAAAAAATTTTATAATATTTTATATATATAAGTAGAGTGACCTATGTTCTGGATGTGATGCATATTTTGTAATTGTTTTCTGGCAAATAATTAATTATGAATTTTTTGCCGACAACTTTTAAAAAATATAAAACTGTGATGTCCTAATTAATCTTTAACTTAAATATCAAACTTCAGCAAAATTCTGGAATCTTTCTTTTTTAATCCCATAGTATGGGAAATAGCAGAAATGTGACGCATGTTTCGTATCTCTTCAAAAATGCATACCATTTGAAAGTTATAGATGTTTTTCAATCAACCTATCGATCAGACTTTTAGTCAGAATTAATAGAAAAATGAATAATAATTATTTATTAAATCCAAATTAAAGCATAATTTATATTGGTGGAAAGCTGAGAATATTCTCTAAATTCCCTTTTCATTTCATCAATTTTGGGTAAAAAAAAATCATCAGCCACATACCCTACAAATACCCATAATATTGCCACTTTTTGGCCCACCATGATCCTGCACATACCCTAACATGGAAATAGGCAAGCTGCAAGTCAGCATAAAAATAGGACAACAAGAAATTTCAGCCTTAAAGCAAGAACTAAAGCATATCAACAATGGAAACATTCCTAAAGCGGAAAAAGTGGGTGGCACTTCGCATTTGCAAGAATGCCATGCAACAATAGCAAACATGGAAACTAGAGAGGTTAAGTTAAAGGAACAATTAGACGAGGTAAAATCATGGGCCCAAGTGGCAAGGACCAACAAAAAATCAAATAGAACTCATAGCTCGAAGCAAGTTAAACAACACATATGGGGAGGGTGAAATGAATGGGATAAGGAACTTGAAGGAAGGAAGGAAGAATGGAATAAGAAAAGACTTGGTGGACAGTGGAATGGAAGATGGAAATATGGAACAAATGGAAATGGAAGGAGGGATGGAATGGAATGGAAGGAATGGAACAAAGGGCTCCCCCGTGAACACCCCTGCTGGTGCTTAGGAATTGCAGAGGCTACCCTTGGAGGAGGGGTCCTAGTTTAGGGCCCATAGTAGAGGGGAAGGACATAATTGACCTCATTGAAACACATGAACATGATGGCTGTAAGATCCCAAATTTTGAAGGTTACTCAAAGGTATCAGTTTGGAATGAACTAACAGAAAGTGGTAAAGGGCATGGGGGAGTGGCAGTTTTGATAAAAGAATCATGGGAAAGAACCATACAAGTGGAAAAAGAAGATCCAAATAACCAATAAATATGGTTGAAAATAAAGATCAAAGATTTTACAATTTATCTCGTTGCATGCTACTTTGCTATGCATGGTTCAAAATTTTACAAGAGCAAGCTAGATAAGGAAGACCCATATGCAACTTTAAAAAATGACATATCAACATATAATAATATAGGAGAAATTATTCTAATAGGAGACTTTAACGCAAGAACAACAAATAACCAGGCTCTATATCTTAGAAAGGAAGAGGGAATAAGAGACAACCCCCTATGGTTAGAAGAAGAGAATAAAAAATGGGAAAGAAGTTCTCACGACAAAAATGGAGGCATCACACAGTATGAAGCAGAATTGTTAGGGATGTGCAGTATTTAAGGTTTGCTTATATGAAATGGGATAAAAGGTTGGCCAAGCTCAGGGAACATTACTTGTCACACATACAATGGGAAAAGCATGGTGGACTATCTTATATGTTCAAAGAATCTTATGGCAAGGCTAGATGAGGTGGGGGTGAAGGAGTGTCCCATGGAAAAGAACTCAGACCATAATCCTATATATGGATCAGCATACTGTAACAAGACACTAATTATCAGGATAGGCTGCAATCAAATCAAAATGATTCTTTTCATGGAACTATCCTCTTGACACAAGAAAATCAAGAAATTTTTCAAACAAATCTTGAAAAATAGTTACAAGCTCGGTGGATGGTACACAAATGACCACTATAAATAGAAAAACAATATGCAGTGATAATCTGACTTCAATAATCCTAAAATCTCTTAGTTGGTGCAAAAGGTCTAGCCCTAAGAGGGGTAGCAAAAATAGCTTTCCGGAAAATCCGTGGTATGACAAAGAATGCAAGGCAGCGAAAAAAATAGCCAAATCTGAGGGAAATAAAATGGAGTATGAAAATCTTGTGAGACTTATAAAGAAGTTTACATGCAAACAAGGCGGAAAGATATGATTTTCATGGGTAGGCACAATCTGAGAGGGTTCTGGAAAGAATTACAACAAAAAAACACAGTCAAAGAGAACAATATCACAGACTTACAATGGTTGGAATATGCAAAGCTGCTATATGAGAGGTTGCAAGACAAAGATGTTCCTCCTATGATTAAATCAAGGGCTCAACTCTTCTACACAAAAGACATCAAAGAAGGAGTTAAAGGCTTGCGGTGGGAAAAGTGCGTGACATAGATGACCTACAATCAGAATATTTAAAATGGGGTGTGGATTCCCTCACATCGCACATCAAAAGAATATTCAATAGGGTTATCTAGTATGGTTTTCCAGCAAATTGGATGACCAGTGTTGTCATCCCCTTGCACAAAAGTGGGGATATCAACAACCCATCAAATTACCGCACTATAATGATCAACCCACTCTTTGGAAAACTTTTTGGGAGCATGGTGGAGCGTCAGATTAGTAGTTGGGCAGAAAAAGAGGGAAAGAGGGAAAAGGTCAAGCGGGCTTTAGACCAGAACACTCTACCATTGACCACTACATTACTCTTAGACACTTGATTGAAATATTTTGGGATAGACAAGGTGGCGAGGTCTTTTTTTGCTTTGTAGACTTCAAGAAAGCATTTGACATGGTTCCTAGAAGCAAGCTATGGTCTAGAATGGAAGAGTTGGGAATCCCAAAAAAGCACAGGGCTGTTGTTCATATATTATATGATCAGGTTCAAGCTAAAATCAGAACTAAATAGGGAATGTCAGAATGTTTTGCAAGTGACATTGGCATCAAACAAGTCTGCCCTCTCTCACCTACTTTATTTGGGTTGTATATTAACAAATTAGAGGAATGGTTAGACAATTTTGGTGGGGGAGGAGTTGAATTGACCAATTATGTTATAAAATTACTTCTATATGCCGATGATCTTGTTCTAATGGAAAAAATAATGTAGGATTTGAGGGATCACTTGAAAGCTCTTGAGTTATTTTGTCAAGAGGTTGGGATGCAGGTGAACACCAAAAAAACTAAGGTTATGATATTTACCTTGAAGAGAAAGAAGGAAGTTACATAATTTGTCTTTGAAGGCAGTCCCTTACAAGTGGTTAGTGATTATAGGTACCTTGGCCATGATTTTCACTATAAACTTAATTGGGAGACTTGTAGAGCAAAAAGGATCCAAGGTGGATGGAAAGATTTATACTCTTTGCAAAATAGATGTGGAAGTACTTAATTATGGGATTGGAAAACTAAGAAAACTCTGTTTGGGTAGTCAGTGGTGCCAATGGTTCTTTATGGTTGTGAAGTTTGGGGTGGTAGTACTTCAGCAATGAAATGGAGAGAAATTGAAAGGTTGCAAAAACATCTAATCACAATAAGCCTCAAAATAAAATCATTTGTTCCCTACGAGACTGTCTTAGCTGAAGCTAGGGCCCTACTTGTGGAGGCATCAGCTATGATTCGTTTGCAAAATTATCTAAAGAGGCTAGAGAACATGGAGTTGTCCCGCTGGCCCAAAATGGCAGCATGAGAGATGTTAAGTAGAAGGAAGAGCACGTGCATGAAGAAAAATAACAAGTGGCTAAGTAAATCAGCTATCAACATAGAAAACTGCCCAAATAACATTAAGGCTTGATCAAAATGTACGTGCAACAAAAAGTTAAAGAAAACATGTGGGAAAGAGAATTATCAAGGAAAAGAGAATATTACATCAAGCACTTTAATCCCTCATATGACCACTCTCAAAAGAACTATATAGGAGCAAATATAAAATGGAAAGCCAAAATGCTAGTTACTCAGCTAACGATTAGTTCACACCAGCTGAGGTGTGAAACAGGTAGGTGGTCAACACCTAAAGAAAAATGGGTGGATAGGATATGCAGGTTTTGTACTTTAAAGCATGTTGAGATGGAATGGAATTACATCATGGAATGTCTAGCTTATACGGATATTCAGGTCAATTATTTCAAGATTCTAAATGTGGACACTCTAAACAGTCTGTTTGGTAGAGAAAATATCAAAAAGTGTTGATTACTTGATAAAAATACATA
>VDFB02367872.1:0-19214 GCA_007258455.2 Sequoia sempervirens | reverse complement strand
TCCTTTAGTGGGCAGCGTACTGTTTTTGAGGCTGCATCTTATATCTTTATAAATTATCCTCTCTGTATTTGTTTTCTGTTGAAGCTGCAATAACAGAGAACTCTATTTCAAAACAGAGCAGATTATTATGTCTACTGAAAGGTTTTGAATAGCATAGTATATGATCTAGTTTATAATTGTATTTTTCTTTTATCTTTCTGCTGTTCAATTCATTGTATCAGCTGGTTTTAGAGGAGAGGCATTTTGTTTTCAAATCTACGTAATCTTCATAAGCATTGTAACTCTTGTGCAACCTTTATGCCTTCTACCAATACTCCATTTTCTTTGGAAACATTCAAATACTCTATGTCCTTCCATTCCACATCTAAAATAAGATCATATGAAGGATGTTTCACTACATCTACCATATCATCCTACATCTATCTAATATTCATCTATTCTTTTATTTTATTATGAACTAGTACTTCTTTCTTCAATTTCTCATTATAAGGTCTTTCAACACCATATTTATGTGTCTCTTTGGATTAATCCATCATCATCGTTGCATTAATCCATTAGGTTAAACCTTAAACCCTAAACCTAACATCCATCACCATTGCATTAATCCATTAGGTTCATTTTAGGCTAATATAAATTTATTAAACTAAGCATATTTTGTCCATCATAGTCCTTTCATTATCCATGCATCTTTCCATCTTAATCATTATATATCTCCCATCCCATTAAATAAATAATCTTGAATCCAAAAGCTTTCTTTTGGATGGAAATGATTCTTGTGCCTATTCAACCATATTATTTTGATCTAAATACATTTTCATAAGGAACCAAAGGTATTTTATTTTCTTTTGGGGATCACTACCATACAAAAATATTCATTCATTTTTCTAGTCTAATGACAAGAAAATGAAATAAGGTAATAAATATAAAGATAAAGAAATAGACAATACCTTTTACTTTAAATAACCTTGCTCCTTAAAGTTAAAATAGAGTGCACCCTTGCTCTATTTGATATGGTATCTCAGATGCTTGATTGAATACTACTAATGGAATGTGGATTTCTTTTTAAACCAACATAATCTTGGTATAGTTGGATGATTTTTAATAGAAAAATGGTAGCACACACCTACTAGAAAATGTATTGATGAAAATGAAGGGTAAAGGCTTCTATTTGTATACCCTTGTTGTGAGGAATGATGTAATGAAAAGGTCAAGGGATCATAATATATGAGTTATCAAGAAAGAGGAAATAACCAAGTGTCAAGAGGAGTTTTATTGGAAAGGGTGACTAATGATATGGATTGGACAAAGAAAGGGGAGACCTCTGTAGGATTTCCAAAAGAGGGAATATTTAACTTTTTGACTACTACAAGGGAGGTGGGAGATTTAAAATTAGGACTAACTGGAAAGAGGAAAATTGCCTCATGTGAAATTATGTCTATATGGATTTTTCATAAGCTTATATGACTTTCTTGTACATATTTTATACTTTTATTGACATATAATGATGTATGCCTATATGGATTTTTAGTTAATACATTTTTTTTACCAGTGTTGTCTATATTTGCATTATAAATGATTAATTGAATAAATTGAATAATGAACTAATGAAACTATAAATGATTAATGTTAACCATATTTACACTATAATTGATTAATAGAAAAATTGAAGAAGGCTCACTTTTACCATGTAATTGATGCAATCATTCATAAATTTCCTCAAATGTGTTTATAAGGCATGTGGATGAAAGTTTGGAATATTCAAATGCCTTATAGAGGCTATGAATTATTAAAGAAGAAAGTGATAGAGCAACTAGAGTTTTTTTAAATAGTGATGGTATTGATAAAGAACTTGTACAAAGGAGAAGTATCTTTAGAAATATATACAAGACTAAATATAAGTGCTATAAATTCATCATAAACAATGGTAGTAAAGATAGTGATGATAATTTAAAATTGAAAAGGTTAGAATATCTGGAATAATTGAATGGATGGAATAATAGAGGAGGAAGAGAGAGAGGGGGGGAAGGGATGGAGGGGATAGGAATGGAGAGAAAGAGGGAAGGATAGAGATATAGAGAGGTAGGGTAAGAGTGGTAGGTATAGAGAGAGTTAGGGAGGGGGGGGGGGAGGGGTAGGTGGAAAGAAGTTGTGTGTATGTGTGAGGGAGAGAGGGAGGACATTTGTCTCTTCCCAATTGATTCTCTCATTGGTCCTTATATCTTACCTATCTACATGTGCTCCCTAGGTTGCCAAATATGAAATATATTTTAAATTTTTTGATTCAATTGATTTTATTTTGTGTCAAAGAAAGATATGAAGATCCCTACCACTCCATCCAAACTCATGGGATAAACTTATAAATTTATGTAAATTTAAAATATTGGAGATCTAATTAGATCTTTTAGTTTTGATAAATTACCACAAATGTGTTACAACCAATAGGGTAGAATTAGAATTTTAATCCTATAAAAAAATATTAAGGATATTTGATATAAACATGATGAAAAACCATATAGTAACAATTATAATATATACATGGTTTGTATTCAATAAGAATCCCTCTCTCTACCTACCCACACACACAACCTCTCCCCACCTACCCCTCCCTCCCTCCCTCCCTTGATAAGAACTCAAGAATCAACAACCAAACTGGTTGAAGGGGAAATTTTTCATAGAGATATACGATCTCCAAGTGTAACTCTTGAAGGGGAAATTTTTCAACCAAGTGGTCTTCTTACAAGTAGAAGTTGCAAGGGAGGAGCTATGTTGTTAAGGTGGCTTCATGCATTGTCAAAGGAAGAGTATCAACTTCTTATTATCAAAACAAGCTACCAAGAATTGAAGTGAAAATTGCAACATTGTTTCCATTGCAAAAGAAGTTTTCACATTTGAAATCTCAAGTAGAGTTGAAGTCCTAAGATCTTTCTCTTTTTGAAAATAGAGCTCAACAAAACGAGCACCATACATTGAAATGCAATTTTTACTCTAAGTAACAATTATGCTAAATTTTGAAGGTGCCTTTCATTACATTCGTACTCTCTAAATAATAGAAGGTTTTCATTAAATTAATTACATGTTCGGAAACATTGGGTGTTATGAAATTTGCAATCCACATAATGTTGTAAAACCCTCTACATGTAACAACCCAATTGGTTAGACACCCCTCAGGTGAATTTGATTAGTTTTATGTATTCCCCACCTATAACTCCTCTTTCATCTCTCCACCCTTGAGCTTAGAACAAGAACAATCATATCACTTATAACCCACTGTGTTTTCCAACCTGCAATTATTTTGTGCATTTCTTTTTCCATCATATGAAGAAATTTGAACACAATTTTTACTCTAAGTAATAGTTGTGGTAAATTTTGAAGGTGTCTTTCATTACATTCATACTTTCTAAATAAGAAAAGGTTTTAATTACAATAATTGTAAGTTGGAAAACACTAAGTGTTATGAAATCTACAACCTACATAGTGTTGTAAAACCCTCTACATGTAACAACCCAAATGGTTAGACACCCCTTATGTCAATTTGATTAGTTTTATGTATCCCCCACCTACAAATCCTCCTTGATCTCTCCACCCTTGAGCTTAGAACAAGAACAATCATATCACTCACAACCCACCGTGTTTTCTAACCTACAAGTATTTTGTGCATTTCTTTTTCCATCATATGAGGAAATTAAAACACAATTTTTACTCTAAGTAACAGGTGTGGTAAATTTTGAAGGTGTCTTTCATTACATTCATACTTTCTAAATAAGAAAAGGTTTTCATTATAATAATTGTAGGTTGGAAAACACCAGGTGTTATGAAACCTGCAACCCACATGTTTTAAAACCCTCTACAAGTAACAACCCAATTGGTTAGTCACCCCTCAGGTCAATTTTATTAGTCAAGCCTTACCTCTCTCTACCTACCTCTTCATATCTCCCTCATTTTCTCTCTCTCCCTTCCTATGCTACCTCGCTAGACCTATCCCTCCCCCCATACCTCTATACTTCTCTCTATCTCTCATCTCTCACCATCCCTCCTAACCTCTCTCTCTCTCTCTCTCTCTCTCAGACACACACAACCTCTCTCCACCTGCCCCTCCCATTATCCCTCCCTACCTCCCTCCCTCCTTCCTTCTCTCTCACTCTCTATGCATACATCTCCCACCCTCTCTCTATATGAACCCTATCCCTCCACCACAATCTCTCTCCACCTATCCCTCACCCCCCTCTCTCTCTCCCCCCCCTCTCTCTCTTCATCTGATTAGAACAAAAAAATGCTCACATTATTTACAATGTTGAAAAACACACTATCCCTTGTCAATTATTTCCTTATGAAACCAGGCTGCTCTGGCACAGAACAATACCTAAGTCCAATCTTCAAATTTTTAGAACAACCCCTTTGATATTAAATGAAAACGATATTTTACTTCTTTCATCCTAATATTGTGAAACAAAAAATGTCACATTTCATTTGTAGTCTTGGGAAAACATACCATCTCTTTATGAATTCTCTATTTCCCTATGAAAATGTTTGAGCCTTTTGGCAATGCACTGCATGAACGTGATGAAGTCCACCTTCAAATTTTTAGAACTCTTTTGTACAGTAAATGATATTTTGTCACTCTCTCTTTGATCTTAATTGGAAATAAAAATTACAATATTTGGCAAGTTTGTTGGAAAACACATCATTCCCCTATTAGTTATTTCCTTATGAAAGTTTTTGTTTCATAAGCACCAAGAATGTAATGAACTCCACCTTCAAATTTTAGAACAACTCTTTGGTACAGTAAAAATGACATTTGACTTCATTTGATTGGAACAAAAAATCCTCACATTATTTGTAGTGTTGGAAAACACACTGTCCCCTATCGGTTATTTCCTTGTGAATTTTTTTTATTTAAAAAAATACGCACCAAGAATCTAATGAAGTCCACCTTCAAATTTTAGAACAATTCTTTGGTACATTAAAAATGACATTTCACTTTCTTCATCTTATTGGAACAAAACAATGCTCACATTATTTGTAGCATTGGAAAACATGTTGTCCCCTGTTAGTTATTTCCTTATGAATTTTTTTTGTTTCGTATGCACCAAGAATGTAATGAAGTCCACCTTAAAATTTTAGAACTATTTGGTATAGTAAAAATGGTATTTTACTTTCTTTATCTAATTGGAACAAAAAAATGCTCACATTATTTGCAGTGTTGGAAAACACACTGTCCCTTGTCAGTTATTTCCTCATGAAACGTTTGTGTTTCATACGCACCATGAATGTAATGAAGTCCACCTTCAAATTTTAGAACAACTCTTTGGTACTGTAAAAATGACATTTTACTTTCTTCATCTAATTGGAACAAAAAAAATGCTCACATTATTTGCAGTGTTGGAAAACACGCTGTCCCCTGTCAGTTATTTCCTTATGAAAAGTTTTTGTTTCGTACACACCAAGAATCTAATGAAGTCCACCTTAAAATTTTAGAACAACTCTTTGGTACATTAAAAATGGAATTTCACTTTCTTCATCTGATTGGAACAAAAAATGCTCATATTATTTGCAGTGTTGGAAAACACTTTGTCCCCTGTCAGTTATTTCCTTATGAAAAGTTTTTGTTTCGTATGCACCAAGAATGTAATGAATTCCACCTTCAAATTTTAGAATAACTCTTTGGTATAGTAAAAATGGTATTTCACTTTCTTCATCTGATTGGAACAAAAAAATGCTCACATTATTTGTAGTGTTGGAAAACACACTATCCCTTGTCAGTTATTTCCTTATGAAAAGTCTTTGTTTCATATGAACCATGAATGTAATGAAGTCCACCTTTAAATTTTAGAACAACTCTTTGGTACAGTAAAAATGACATTTCACTTTCTTCATCTGTTTGGAACAAAAAATGCTCACATATTTCTAGTGTTGGAAAACATAGTGTCCCCTGTCAGTTATTTCCTTCTACAACTTGAAAGCTATAAGGTGGGGAGGACGGGGAGGAGTTGTAGGTGGGGGATACATAAAACTATCCAAATTCACTTGAGGCATGAGTAACCAATGGGGTTATTCCGTGTACATGGTTTCATAAGAGTATGTGGGTTGCAAGCTTTTTAACACTCAATGTTTGCCAACATGCAAATTCTAAAAATACTATGAATGTAATGGAAACCTTACAAATCATACCTTAAACAAAAATAAACTATTTTTGGTTGATTTAATATTTATCTTACACTCTGGGATTCTCCTTCATCATATTATTAAAGTGTTGAATATTTTATATAAAGTATAAAACATGTTATCCTTATTTTTGCATAACTACTTTTAACTTGTATCATTACATGCACTTAACTTTTGAATGGCGAGTCCTTAATCATAACCAAAAGGTATTGAGCCTTGTTATAGTGATTAAATATATTACTTGTGCTTTGTTGTATGAAATTTGGTGACATTGCAATGCCTTTACTTGTCAATATAATGTCAAGTTTATTGTGTCTTTGTAAAAGTATAAAATTTGTGTATATAAAACGTGACTGTACCATAAGAAGTCTTAATTATTACTACAAATTCTCCCTGGATATAATATTAGTTCTTGACATACATTCAAATGAATTTTCTACCCATAATATGTGGGTTAAATTGGTTAGTTGCCCCTCACCTCAATTTGATTTGTTTGATTTGTCTCCCACGTGCAAGACATCCTTGAGCTATCAACCCTTTACCTTTCAACAAGCAGAAGGAAATAATTGAACACCCATCGTGTTATACAACTTGATTTTTTTTTTTGTGCATTAATTTTTCAAACATATGAAGAATTTGAAATGCAATTTTAACTGTAAATAACATTTATAATAAATCGTGAAGGTCACTTGCATTGAAAACCATAGTGAATGAGATAGATAATGTGTTGATTGAAGAGATTCTTCCTACTCTTGAGAAATTGAGGAAGGAGCATGTGTAGTATGTGCAAAGGAAAAGACAAAATGAAAAATTGGAGGCAATAGGTACTGTAATTTATGAAATCAAAAAGGAATCTTCTCTAAAAAAACTTAAAAAAGAAGGTAAACACATTTAAGTGATTTATAACATCTAGGTATGTTTTGAGTGTATATTTATATATTTTGAGGATGATGCATAAAATTAAGAATTACCGCTATCTTTTGAATCCAACATTTTAAAAATTCAATTTCTTCTTTGTAATACGTTGGATACTAGTGCATGACATTGAGACTATCTCTATTTTTTCACCTATGGTTTCATGTTGTTTTAGATGTTGATATAGAACAACAAGATTACCTACACCGTAAAATTTCTATGCTCTAAGTCTTGTATTTGTCCATTATTACCCATGTGCTTTCTTCTTTATGCTATGGACTTTTATTTTGACATATCTTTGTTTACTTGATGTGACACTTATTTTCTTTTTTACTTATTGTCATTTAGTAGTTGCACAATTTCAAGTGCATGCTTTGTTTTTAGTAATAGCACTACAAACTATCTTATAATATCATGTGCATTCTTTGTTTTTAGTAATAACACTACAAACTATCTTATGTTAGCAAGAGCACATCCAACAATATCAAAACTTTTAAGCAATTCTATTTTGTTAAAGAAGAAAATGTTTGGCCACCATGTAGTAAGATTCTTTGGGGAGAACATAATGTAGAGAGAGAAAAATGCATTTGATATATTCTTTAAGAGGATAAAATTTCATACATGAAAATTTTATCTATTGATATCATCAATTTTATATAGATTAGATGTAAAAGTCTATGCTACATGGAAGGGTTGTCATCCCCAAAGATTTTATACAATTCAAGATCATAGAAATGAGGAAGATGATCCTATAATAGGAAGACAAAAACCCTAAATGATAGTGATCCATTTTTTACAATGAGATATTTTATGCATTTACAATAGTTTCAATGGCAACTACTCTTCCTAAGCCCTCAACATTTTCAGAGTTCTAATTTTCCTCTCAAATCTCAAGCAAGGATTTCTTTATATTATGAATGCTTTCAACTTAGGAAAGATGCTAAAATGAAAAAATAAACTAGAATTAAACTGATCATAAGGCCCATAGACACATACTGTTCTTTTTCACTACTCATCCCCTCTCCATTGGGCTTTTCAATTTTGCACCCTATCTTCTAGAGGCCATATCTTGGTCGTACGATGATATTTTTTTGTGCAATTTTTTTTGAAACGGGGTGGAATTTTGTGCTCTTCGCGGTGGTGTGGGTGTTTTCCAGTTTTGGCTTCTGGTTTTTTCTAGAATTCTATTTTCCTAGTGCTGTTGTTGTTTAGTTCTCATTTTGGAGACTTTGACAGGTCATATTTTCTACATCTAGACACATTTTTGGGTGCCATTTTTTTGAAAGTGCATTTTTTTTTGTGTCATTCATCATGGTGCTACCAGTTTCCTTTTTTTCTATAAGAGAATTGTATTTTCAGCATGTTGTCCTTTTCTGGATATTATGGGCTCCCATTGTATGCACTTCTTATTATGTAGATGTACTAAGATAAAGTGCCATTCTAGTATATAATATTTTTGGGGATTTCATATATCCTGTTGTTCCTATTGTATTCACACTATGATATAAAGTGCCATGAGGGGGTTGATGTTTTTCCTTTAGTTTGCCATCACACCTTTTTCAAGTGAGTGTCCCTTCCACAACAATAGTGAATCCCAGTGATTCTTGCCTCATGCATGTGTACCCTAGTTTGCACACCCTTTTATTTGCAGGTTGTTTCTCCTACATGCACTTCTTGGTTTCACATAGTTTTAGTGTACCTATCTTGGCTCTCCCTTCTCAACATTATGGGGGGATTTCTACTATTGGTGCTAATGCTTCCTAGTTTCACGGTTGAGTGATCTATGTATCCAGTTCTTGTTCCTATGTACTTTCAGATGTAGTGTACATCAGCGGCTGGTTACATGCATTTCATTGAGATGGATCATTTTCCATATGGAAACTCTTGCATTCCTATTTTGGGAGGTTCTTCATTTCAACACTTTATCAGTCATATTTCGACAACAGTCTACAACTTCGTGCTTTTGGATGTTCTACATGTTCCTATTTTTCAAGAAATTGTCTTGTTTGGAGGCTTCTTCAGTCCTTCACTTGGCTTTCATCTCTTTTTGGAGTGGAGTTTTTCCCATGAGGTTTTCTCTATTTCTCTGCATTATAGAGATCTTTTGTTTGTACATGGGTACCTTACATGGCCTTGTTTGTCGGGACCCATCATACATTCTCTTTTTAGGGATTTTAGCTACTCCCTAAGTTCATCTTAAGGGGGGGTGTTAGAGTAATCATGCATTGGCTAATAATTAATTAATCTTTAATTGATTATTATTCTAATTTATTCTCATGCACTTAAGCTAAACTTAGGAGTGTTTTTATACTTTATTAATTGAGCTAATATTAGATCATTATGTCTCATCTCATGTGATGTTGACACTTGTCATAATTTGATCCCTTTCTCATTTAGGGTTTTGCTCTTATAAGCACTCAACCCTCATTGTAATTATCTCGAGCTTTCATGTCTTCTTGAAAGTCTCTTGCTTTTGTAGCTTTTTCTTGTTAAGGAATATTTCATATATTGTTTGCAAATCTCTTGTGTGGAAGGTGTATTTGTTTGTTGTTTGATCCTGTGGCTCGTGGTTTTGTGCTTGTTTCACAATTCTAACACCATGTGTTACTATTTTCAATAATTTCTAGATGAGAATTGAGTGTTTCAAATAATATCACACCTTCAAAACAATCTTCCAACCCAAGTTTGCTCAACACTTTACAGCATGAACTTTGTCACCTTTTGTAAATATTTGTCTCACAATATAAAGGATCAAATAGTATGCTTTCAAATTTCAAACAATTCTATGGATGCTCAAGAACTAGGAATTTAAAATTATTTTCAAATTTTAAGAATCTAAATATTTTGAGCCATATAAACTTACAATTTTTTGCTGAGGCATGATTAATAACAAGCTCTTCAAAATTGAATCATGTTTAAGGTTCTCATATGACAATCTTCCATGAACAAAACTACAGAAATAATTAATTAAAAGTAGTAGTCTAAAGAAAAAAATCAACAAAGAATTTGAGCTAAAAGTGTACCAAATAAATTTGAAAAAGCATCATCACAAACAAGCAAATATAACATTTATATACCTATAATAATCATCATAATCAAAGTCATAGCCCATTGCCTATATAGATCCACAAAAAAAATAAGTGAATAAGAAACCCCAACAAAATTTGAGTCATATAATAATATTCATTTCTACTCTTAGAACTAAGAAGAATCATAGTTCCCAGATCATAACAAAATTATAACATACCATGATCCAATTACACCCAATTAAATGGGTCATCTGTGTTGATGTTATAGAGCAGTGTTCGGTTGCTACTTCCAGCACTTCTCGTCTCCCTGAAGGCAATTCAAATGATAGCCTTAACAACTATTTGAATTGTAATATCATATTTTGAAGGCTCGATCTCATGAAGTGGTACGATCTCTAAAAGGCCGACATCATATACCTTATGAATGTGAATTCATTAAGAGACAATTAATAATTGTTATTAAGTGAGGCCAACCTCATTTATGAAGGGACACAATTATTTAGAGTTATATCTCTTGGTTGGAGGCTGACATGAAGTATCAAGGGATGTGTCTCTCCCTTTCCACTTGTATATATATTCGATGTGTTTCATTATTTAATAATCATCCATTCCATTCGTGTTCATCATTGAGATTGAAATAATTCAAGTGTGAGTTCTTCATCAAGAGCAAATTGATATAGTAGAAGACTAAGTTGTTACCATCAGCGAATTGCATTATTGTATTTCTGTGTTGCATCATATTTTGGTGCTCATATTTTGGCCTTTATATCGGCCTATTGTAAAGGAGACATTCTTCTTGTGATTCAATATATAAGTGATATATTGTTGCTTGGTTTTTTCTCCCTCAAGAGGAGGGTTTTCCCAGGGTATCTGTTGTGTTATTGTGTGATTATTTTGAAGTAAATTTTGTCTTTAATCTAATCTTAAAACTAACAATATGAACTATTTCCTAAATCTACAACAAGAATTCACCTCAATTTCCTTTGAAGACAACTATCAATTTAAGCACTGAGAGCCACCAAGTTACAACCTCTAGCATGGATTATAAAAAGAGTATGTTTACCTTGATATTTGTTCAATTGAATTGGGTCATTAGTTTAGGAAGAGATACTATTAGTATGAAGTGTTTTTTTATTTGATTGTGTGAGTTTTCTTCTACTATTTTTTGGATCAAATTTTATGATCCATCATTAGAAAGCATAAAGCAAAAGAAGAGAAAAAACTTGTGCAATCAAAACCAAAAGCTATATACAATATGAAAAGAAAAATTATGAAGTTTGATTCCCAATTTTCAAGATCACAAATCCAAAAATAATTCATTCTCTAAAAATATATGTCAACAAAGAAATACCATTCTAAACTCCTAATTTTAAACCCAAACAACATTAAAGCCTCTTTCATACAAAGAATATTGACCCTAAAGGAAAATTTTCACTTTGAAGAAGCAGTTGAAACTAAAGCTAAATGTAAGCAGACTACAAGTTAAACTTGAGAAATGGGTGATGCTTGAATTGTAATGAAGATTTTACCAGAAGCCCTAATCAAAAAAAGTGTTCATACCTTAGAGACAAAGAACTCACAAATTCAATAGGGGGTCCTAGATTTTAGTCTTATTTCATTAAACCAAATGGGTACTCCAAGAAAATCAAAGACAACCAACAAGAAAATAAAACTGCAAACATCCTTACCACATAAGGTTAGATCTCCATCTTGAAGTGCAAGTATTTGTCCAAGGGGCTGCATGGATCAAAGGAACAAATAAAACCACAATGTCAATCTCCAAGAATAATAAATGCTATTAGAACCACATATAAACCTTTGGGGGAAAAACATCTTACATTGAGATCCATATGAGGTTTTTGTTTGTGGGCACCTATCATGAGATTAACAAGGACAACCTCATACTTGTCCTTCTTTTCATCAAGATTGGGAAAGTAATATGAGACACTGCACATGATAAGTTATTTAAAACAAGAATGATTCATATGTATTATAACAAATTAAATATACAGTCTGAGAAGCAAGCTCTTGTTTCACTGAAGAGAAACCCAGGCATTGCAAAGTGCAACATCGATTCAACGAGCTACATATATATTTCTCTATTATCTTCACCTATGCAATCCAATGTGACTGCTCCTTTATCTTCCATAGAAAATACTATCAAGCTAAATTTTGTAGAACCTCAAAGTGTGGACTTATTTCCACCATCACATTTTGAGTTCTTCGAACAATGTGATCAAACCTTTTATCTTGCATATAATTTTCATGTGTCCCTGGAAACACTCACTACTAGAGAACATAGGTACTATAGCCTCTGCATTCTCCTTGGTGGCCACAATCAACCACTGGAAAATATATTGTCTCCATCAATGTTTGTCACTCTCCATAGTAGACGCGATTGAACCTGTAAAACTACCCGTAAATTGTTTTTAAAATTCTTGCTCCCTTTAAACCTCTCGCTCATTTTTAAAAATCTATACATCTGAAAAATTTTGTCCATCATCGTCTATCAATTTCTGTCGTTTGTTCATTCGTCTCTATCTCCATCCAC
Source organism: Sequoia sempervirens (assembly GCA_007258455.2). Taxonomy (NCBI): domain Eukaryota; kingdom Viridiplantae; phylum Streptophyta; class Pinopsida; order Cupressales; family Cupressaceae; genus Sequoia; species Sequoia sempervirens. The sequence goes on along the minus strand of VDFB02367872.1, from coordinate 6,557 downwards.
CTATTTCCTACTGTTGGTATGTTTTGTCAGGAGAGTGGCAAGGGGATGGGGTGTTATGTTATAATATCTATACATAGGTACGTTTTTTGAGAGATTAGCTTCTCCCAGGTTGAGATACCTTATTTTTCCTAACAAAAAATGGTGGAAACCCTAGCATTGTAAATACTTCTTCCCCCTTTACCCTTGCCTCTGCTTTTTGTAGTATATTGACTTATGGTATTGAAAAAGTAAACTAGGAGTAGGGCATGTATAGTTACTGGCTACATGAAAAGCCTTTTAGGAGTTCACCATAGGAGCCAACACTATGTTAATTTGTTTGAACCAGATCTTGGAAAGTGTGTAGAAATCATGCATGAAAAGTTTGAGTAGAGATTGGATTAGAACTTGAGCCACTTTGAAATGACTTATCCTCGAACACTTTAAATCCACATTAATGGCTAGTACCAAATTTCTTATTTGAAAGATGAGAGCACCATTTTAAAGGAGTGGTTGCACTGTGTGGAGCATGAGCTTTGCACTCTTAAATATTAGATGTGAGTTTTAGAAGGTGCTTAATAGTATTACAATCTTACTTCACAGTAGGAAACTTGGTGACTAAATTAGTAGTGTACACTCTTCCAAGTTGACATCGACATCTTCATTATTGAAGAGATCAAAGAGGGTGAAGGTTTTTAATCCTAGAGTGAAGATTGTAAGAGAATCAAGGTCTACTCCATAAACACCTGCATTCATAATAATAGAACAACTCTAATAATGAATAACTTCATCCTAAATATTATGACCCCAATCTCTATAAACTCCCTTAGCTTTTTTTCAATGTCTTGTGAAGTAATTGTGTTTTCCTTCTTGGTAAATTGTGAATGCGAAGAACAAATTCAAGAGTACTAAACCAAAAAGTGTCGAGTATAATGAAAATTATTTTAATTTGATGTTTGTATGAGTTGAAGACAATAAAAAAATTAGATGATAGTTGTTATGTGTTGAATAATTGCTAAATGCAATTTTTATATTTGAATAAGATATGCAAAGATTTTTGGGGACATATGTCAATAGAAAACATCTTATTGTTGCATGAAATTATAGGAATCATGTTTAAACATTATCATAATATAAGAAGATTGATCTTGAAATTTTAATTAGACAAAAACTAAGTAGGACATTAGACTATTCTATTTACCTAAGAATTTCTTTATTTTACTTTAAAATTATTTATTTTATTTTTTCAAAAAAAAAAATTCAATAAATAGAACATAAGTGTTTAATATAAACCATAAATAAATAAATTAGTTAAGTGAATAAATAACTCTTTTATAAGAGTATCACATATATTAATAAAAAGGCATAAAAATACAAGAGGGGTGGGTAGGTGGCAAGGGCTGAAGGGGAAGGGAATACTAACATTATTAGAAATGTCTTGCAAAGGGTTCAAAATGAAGAAATATCTCAAAAGGAAAGAAGGGACTTTTTGCAAAAATGCAAAAAATTTGCCAAGTTTTCTTTTGACTTTGATTAATGATTTTGAAGTACTTTGTTTATTAGCGACAATATTTTTGAAACATATTTGAATCTAATTTCAATTTTTTTTGACCTTTAATTTCAAATTAATGGATTTAAGGAACTCATTATCAAGATTTATTTCCATACAAATCTATGCTACAAAGATTTTTTCTTTGAGTGGTGTCCATATTTTGTATGTCTTGATAGCATTTCTTATGACTTGTAGAAATTCATTATACCAAAAAATAAAGGAAGACCAAATTGGAACCCAAGAAGGGGTTTCTTTTGTTGGATCAAAATCAATTGACTATTGTTCCAAGTAAAGGTTTGAGGAGCCCATGAACCACATACTAGAGCAAAAAAAAGTTTAGATTGCTTGTATAACTTACTTCTTATGGTGTATCCTCCATCATGCAATGCTTGAAGACTCCACAATTGAAATTGTGAAACACACTTAGAAACAAGATCAAAACAACAAACAAGAACACCTTCCATGAACAAGGGTTGCAAGAAAATATTTGCTATCTTCTCAAAAAGAAAAACTTATACAATGAAGGATAATGCTTATAAGAGAAAACCCTAGATGAGAAAAGGATTAGATCATGACAATTGTCGTCATTATATGTAATGAGACAAAATGATCTAATATTAACTCGATATAATAAAAGAAAAAAACACTCCTAAGTTTAGCTTAAGTGAATGAAGTGAAATAAGCCTAAAAATAATTAATGATTAATTAATTATTAGCTAATTATTGATTACACTAATTGTTGAAAATAAGGTGGAACTAAGCACTGATATTAACTTATGTATGTGTATTCAAATATGAAAATAAGATTACCAAATGTGATTTAATGTATGTGATTACACATTCATCATAATAGAAAAATCAGCAAACAAATATGACACCAAATTTACGTGGAGAAACCCTTTTGAGAAAAAACTCCACATGAGAAAGGAGGGCAAGTATATTATTTATCTTCAAAAGACCACAATACACTTCCTTTTTGTTCTCCTACAACCTAGATGCTTTCATACACCTACAAATAACACAAGATGCAACTACCATCTCAAGGCTCCAATTTATAGAACTTGTGGGAGGCAAAACCACAAATGGTAAACCAAAACAAGAGGTGTCAAAACCACTTGTAAAAACCAATGCCCCTTCCTTAGAAAACCAAGATTCATGATAATAAATTAATTAATGTGCAAAAGGCTTCAACATGGGCCCTTAACCCATAGACCTTCAACTTCTAGCATTCAGGATGCTCCCGTGACTGTTTAGCTTCCAAGTGGCACACCAGTGGATAGTTGTTTCCCTCCAAACTTGGCTCCCCACTCAAGACTCTTCACATTCCCAATGTGCACACATAGGAGAGATTATTTTTCCCTCTAGTTATGTGTAACCTCCTCCAAGATTAAATTCCATCTTAAAAATGCAATTACAATATATCCAAAATTAATTACATTTCTCACATGTCCCCTAGGACACTTTCCAAGAAATATGAATAAATAAAAATGGCATAGGTTTGCAAGGTAAAATTTCACCTAACCTAACATTCTCCCACTTGACATTAAATACATTACAATTTCATCCAAAAGATACAAATAATAAATCAAGTACGGTGATTAAGGCCCATGGCCTTCTTGCACCAAGAGAACCTATCTGTGGTCAGTGGCTTCGTGAGAGAATTTGTAACATTATCCAAAGTGTTAACCTATCGACCGTCTACACCAAATTTCTTTTTAAATACTTACTTGCATCCAATTGGCTTCCTTCTTTTAAGAAAACTAACAAGATCCCAGGTGTTACAACTATCCAAAGCCATCATCTCCTCCTGCATGGCCTACAACCAAGACTCACTTTCCTCCAAAGAGAGAGCCTCCCTGAAAGATATAGGTTCATCATCTCCTCCTGGTTGCCTTGTGGACCTCCTTAAGGTAGGAGTAATGGGATCTACCTATTCTTCTTATGTGTGCCCATCCTGCACATCCTCTGAACTATCTAAACCCTCTCCTTCTCCATCCTTAGATCCATCTAACTAATCTTCCACACGTGAATCTTCTTGCTTCTCAATCTTTGTCTCAAAGTGTACTATCTTTGTCTTATCTTTCTCCTTTGGTTGTTCTTCTCTTGAGTAAGCTCTAAATTCCTTGAAAAACACATCTTTAGACAATTATTTTATGAGTTAGAGGATTCCAAAGCTTATAACCTTTTACATTCTCATCGTAACCAACAAAGATGCATTTCTATGTTTATGGATCCAATTTAGATTGCTTCTCTTAACACACATGAACAAAATCCTCACAACCAAATACCTTTAAGTGTGAAACAAAAGGATTTTTACCTATTTACAATTCATATGGAGTTTTATGAACAAGAGTTGAACAAGTAGATCTATTAATTAAATAACAAGCAGTATCAACTGCTTCTACCCAAAAAAAAATATCAAACTTAGCACTACTTAATATAATCCTATATCTTTCCATTATGGTTCAATTCATTCTTTTTGCTACTCCATTTTGTTGGGGAGTATAAGGAGTTTTCTTTTGTTGAACAATACCTGCATGCTTACAAAATTCATCAAATTCTTTGGAGCAATATTCAGCCCCATTATTAGACCTTAACACTTTTATCTTATAATCTATTTGCTTTTCAACAAAGGCTTTAAATTCCTTAAACTTAGTGAAAACTTTAGATTTAGAATGCATAAAATAAATCCAAGTGTATCTTGAGAGACATCGTCAATGAAAGAGACATAATATGAAGATTTACCCAAAGAGTCAATATCCACTGGCCCACATACATTTGAATGAATGATCTTTAATAATCTCTTTGCCTTATTAGTTCCACTAGAAAATGATAATCTATTTTGCTTACCAAACACACAATGTTCACAAAAAATATTTTTACCAATAGAATAATAAAAAATACCATCAACCAAATTTTTGTTCAAAATAGTCTTAAGTCCTTTTTCACCTTTGTGACCCAATCTATGGTGCCACAACATACATGTATTTTTCAGTGTTAGTTACATTGGCAGAGTTACTTATAGTAGAGGCATCTAGGCTAAACAAAGTCCCTATCCGAGATCCTTTAGCTATCACCAAACTCCCTCTTACCAACCTGCAACCAAACTTATCGAATATCACATTCATTCTAGAATCATTTAACTTGGACACTGAAAGTAAATTTCTTGCAAGTCCTAGAATATGCATAACATTATCAAGATTTTAATCCTCTCATCACTGAAACACAACTTTACCTTTCCCTTACAATCAATCCTCTTTGTGTTTTTGACACCAAGGAAAAATTATCCCCAATCATATTCTTTGTAATTAGTAAAGCTCTCCTTGTGAGGAGTCGTGTGGTAGGAGTAACTTGAATCAATAAGCCAAGCATCATCATTAATAGTGCTAGCTAAAATAAATAAAGCATCAAAATCATCATCAAAGGACTTCTCCATGGAGAAACCAAAATTATTTTTCTTATTCCTACATTCCTTCTTCACATACCCTCTTTTACCATAATTCCAACACTTTACTCTACTCTTTCTAGGGGTTTTAGAACGTCCTTTTGACTTATCCCTCTTATTATCCCCTTTAGGCCCTTTCTCTTTGGACCTACGCCACATATGCAAGGCATATTGGGATCCCACATTCATGGACTTTATTCTCATCTCCTCTGAAATAAGTATGGAGATCATGGAGTCCATCTTAGATTCTACATTACCACTATTTATGGCAATAATTAGATTTTCCCAAGATTCAGGCAAAGATCAAAGAAACAAGATACATTTATCTTCATCTTCAATTTTAACATCTACAAATTTAAGTTGACTTATAATAACATTAAAACCATTTAAATGATCTGCTATAGATTCACCATCTTTCATTTTTAAAGAATACAATATTCTTTTGAGATATAACTTGTTAGACAAATTTTTAGTTTGATAAATATCACCTATCCTTTTCCACAACTTATATGCAGTGTCTTCGATGGAGACATTCAAAAGGAAAGAATCTGTAAGACACAACCAAATGGTTCCTTGCACACCTTCTTGTCTAATTTTTTCCAATATTCATCACTCATTACAACTAGTTTAAGTTTTCTTGTGAAACCTATAACCATTGATCTTTCTCTTCTAGGAGATCCTCCATCTTTAATTTCCACATCTTGTAGCCTCTTCCATTGAACTTTTCAATATCCCAGCAAGAGGTAAAAGCCATGGTATACAATCTTATTCACAAATATGATATATACCACAAAAACAAAAGTTCCCACTATAGCCAAAAAATCTCCAACACTTAAGAGAAAGGTGTCCCCTTCTAAATAGAGTTGTTAGCTCTGATACAAAATTTTGAAAACAAGGTGGAACTAAGCTGAAATATTAACTTATGTATGCATATTAAAATCTAAAAATAATATTACCATATCTGATTTAATGTATGCGATTTCGCATTCATCATAATAGAAAAATCAACAAATAGATATGACACCAAATTTACATGTAGAAACCCTTATGGGAAAAAACTCCACACAAGAAAAGAGGGAAAGTATATTATTTATCTTGAAAAGAGAGATACACCACAATGCACTTCCTTATTATTCTCCTACAACCTAGATGCTTTCAAACGCCTACAAATAACACAAGATGCAACAACCATCTCAAGGCTCTTGTAATGCCTAGATCTTATATAACCTAAAGAATGTTGCAATTGTAACATCCCTCAATTGTATATGAGGGTGAACTTTTGTAAAATGTAATTGTAACTATTATTGATCTACCTCATCGATGAATGAGTATTGTAAAGTTATTTCAAATGCAATGTAAAATTATATTTGTACTTTATATTATCATGAATGGAAATTCAAATGATATGCAATGTTTACTTTTAAGTTTATGTTAATTAAATATGTGTAATGCTAAATACTAAAGTCGTCTATGGAATCTCAAGTAGTGTAATGTTGTGTAACTTAGTGAATGTATGCAACTAATTAAGTTAATATTATTACTTTAAAAAAAAAAAAATTATTTCACTTTTATACACAATTGCAA
>VDFB02367871.1:0-21544 GCA_007258455.2 Sequoia sempervirens | reverse complement strand
AAAGATATTTCTTCTGTTTTCGAATACTGAACTGAAGATTAAATTATTTATTTAATCTTTAATTCTATTTCTAATTTGTATCACTCATGTTACTACTGACAGATATTAGAATGCATGTCTAATCAGTCAATCTCAACTGTCTGTTGATCTTTCGATCTTGGCCTGTCATTTGAATAATCAATTTTCTATAAATTGATTTGTCATTCTTCATTCCGCTCTCTCTCAAAATCGAAATCTCTTTTCGAATCTTGCGAGCACTTAATCTTGAAATCTTTGATATTTTGCTAATCATTATCTTAGGCTATACTTGCACGAATTACTGAAAATATGAGGGCAATTATACTACAACAGCAAAATGGAGAAGGGAAATCGAGATGAATCATGGAAATACGTTTGAAATTGGTGAGATTGTTTCAATTTTAATTACGTTTTGACTTCCTTTATTCTTTGTTGCTTAAACATTAGATGCATTTAGAGATCTTAGATTTATATTGCATTGTTTGCTCTAATTTGTTTCTTTGTGTGTTTTTCTTAATGTTACATTGGTGAACCCGACGTGAAGACACCATCTTCACGAATCTGTAGATTTTATTTTGATTTTTTGTAGGTTTTTCATACGAAACGACACATCAATTTGACGAAGCAATGCAATTGACTTTATGAACCGCATCTAACACCAGAAACGACGCATTTGAAAATATACGACGCATCTAAAATTTTTTGAACCGCAATTGATTAGTGAAACACCGAGCTACCATTGAATAGGAAAGGACGCATCTAACTGGTAACACAACGACACAATTGACTAGTAAAACTTTATTTCTGTTTTCAGAAATCTAGGTACACTTCCAATTGATTTGTGTGTTACTAATATCTGATTTTCGCAATGTGTGGCCTTTAGGTTAACAAACGGGACGATTGACGAAGACGATATTGAAAATTTCTAACGAGTTTTTCTGCAGGACGCTTGTCGAAGACCCTAGTTAATTTTGAAACAGATTGTTTGGTAGCATAGAAAATCTTTCGTTTGGTTTAAAATTAACAAGTGTCTACTATGTTTGATTGTGAAAAGAACATATATACGTAATTACCCTCACCGATTTGGTATAATAGTATCCTCTCCTTAGCATTACCGTGTGATCCTGAGTGTAAGAGAAATGGTTACTAACTCTAGAACTTGGGTCTGTTCTGGTGGGAAAAAGTACTCACCCCAGGACGACTCAGACCACTAGCACCCTGAACCTAAGGGACTTCCAACCGGTATATAAAAGTGGATTCTTGGAAACCCGAGAATAGCGAGGGCTGTGGTTTCGACGAGATGGATCCAAAAGGGGACTCTCGCCATATGGATCATGCCCCATGAATGGAATGCCTACATTAAACACCTTTGTTTTAGAGACCAACCGTTATATTGGTCGTTGCTTGGTATAGTGTAGGGTATAGTATCATGCCCGAAGACACTCACTACTGATCCCCTTGAGTAGAGATAACAGTTCTTGGGAGGTCATTACCCAAGAATTCAAAATTGGTGTGCTCGAAAGACGTTAATGAGCCGTGGAGGGGAGCCAATGCCACCAAATTTTTAAGCTATCCGCTCTTGAGAAGGAAAGGTATTTATCACCAATCCGGGGTATTTCAGTGGGCTATAGCAAGTATACAAACCCTAGGCCTTTGGCCTATTAGGATGTGCTTGTCTGTTGTCACTTTAAATGTTCTTTGAGTCCAAATCAAACTGAAAACACTTTTCCTTATGATTGTTCTTGTTTGCCAAAAATTGATCACAGAAAACAAAGTCAGTTTTAAAATCTCATCACTGAAAATACATAGAGAGTCACAATTGTTCACCAGAAAGTCGTATTTGATATTTTGAGTTGCATCTATTTAACTTTGAGTCACATTAGTTATTACGAGTCACATCTATTTAGATTTGAGTCGCATCTGTTAGTTTCAGTTGCATCTGTCTTAGGTAGAGTCGCATCTGTTAGTTTAACCACATGCATTATATTCCAAGTCGCTTCTGTCAGAGTCACACATTGAATTACCAGAGAAACGTAATTGATCCCTGGAAAATTGCAATTGTTAACTTGAACTGCATCTATGAAATCCTGTGACACATTTGTCTGATTATCAGAAAACCAGAATTCAGAGTCACTGTCTAGTCAGCACGATTATACCAGTTTCAGTTGTCTTTACACAAACATTCCCTTGAATAGAAACCTGAAATAATTTGCTCAATTTTGCATCCTTTAGGTTCATTCAGTCATTACCATATTTGTCTTAATTCAGAGTTTAGTTTCATCTTAGATTACATATTACCTTGCATTAAACTTTTAGGAAGGTCACTTTTACAAACTTTAGGACTAGTTCACCATCTACACTCTAGAAAAGTCATAGCGTCAATGGAATCTATCATTGAACCTAGTTTTATCAGTATATCCTTTGTCCTACACAAAGTCCTCCTAGCTCATCAGTCTAGTGAGGAAGCTTAACTTGTCTTTGATCCTCGTCCTACATTGGTTCCTTGACTTAACTAAATTGATGCCTTGGTTGGACTTTAGGTATTTGGTCCCTTCGTATTAAGTTTTATAGAATTAATTATTTTAGAACCTTACTTAGACCTTACATCTTCAGATCTTAGGCTAGTGTCATCATAGAACATTCCTTATTTTTCATAGACCTTGCATCTTTAGATCTCAGGCTAGAGTCATCCTAGAACATTTCTTATTTTGCATACAAAAATCCCAAAAACATAGACTAGTGTCATACTGTTCATAGATATAGTGTTGCATTTCTCACATATTGAGCTTGTATTACATGGTTGAAACTAGGTCTAAGAGAAGAGAGAGAGAAAACATGTCGAACCCAAATGAGTTCATCAATCCATTTTCTTCAAGACCTCATAAGACTTTATTAGACAAATTCACCACTAGAAACACTCAAGGACAAATTGCAGTAGAGGACATAGAGGCTGCCGCACAGGACCCTGAGTTTTCCTCTTTCGTAGATGAGTACCTAGCAAATGACCGACAATGATATTTAGCCAAATTGCTAGCTGAAGGTGCTACCTTACCTCTAGGATTTGATATCAGTGCCTTACAAACTCAACCTACACAAGGGACAAATACCATGACTGCTAGTACTACTATACCTCAGGTCAGTACAACTATGAGGTCTAGTACACCTACATAGAGTACGACAGTCCATACGTCCCCATTTGGTACATCTAGCATGACATTAGGATTTAATTTCACTATAGGGGCTTCATCATCCACTCCCTTCGGTCCTCTTGTTGGGAGTAAAAGACCTAAAACTTCAGCCTCTACACCTTATGTTGGTATCACAATTTCACAGTCAACGACCATACCTCATGCTAGTATCACGAGTACCATACCACAGTCGATGGCCATACCTAGTGCTCCAGTCACTAGTACTATACCATGGATTACACAAATAGGAGGCATTCCCTCCTTCCAATATGGCAATCAGAATCCATTCACATAGATTCCGAGTTAGGATCCAATCTCCCAAACTGGAAATCAAAATCCATTCACATAGATTCTGAATCAGAATTCGTTCACTCAGATCGGTGGTCATAATCCATTTACACAGATTCCAAGACACCAATCATTTACACAGATTCCCAATCAAAACCCCTTTTCCCAAAGTGGTACTTAGAACCTGTTTACACAGATCCCAGGTCAACACCAATTTATGCAAATTCCAGACCAGAACACATTTACCAACATTTCGAATCCAAATCCACCTCAGATGTCAACGTTCAATCGAAACCCATCACGAGACTTTGGATTTCAGAATACATACACGGACCCGCATAATCCTCCTAGCACATCTTTGACTCAAGTTGACATCTTACAAACACAAATGCATGCATTACAAACCCAAATGGATAACATGTCGGTGTCAACTAAGAAATCATTTTCAACAAAGGACATATGCCCATTCCCCTTTGATAGATCATTGTACATGACCCCTTTCCCTCACGGATATGTCATACTGAATCTCCCTAAGTACAATGGTAAACAGAATCCAATAGAACATATAAGGGAATTTTCTACCATATGGATAGATGTCACTTATGATCCCACATATCTTATGAGGCTATTTCCAAGAAGTCTTGTAGGAATTGCACTAGAGTGGTTTTCGGGTCTAGATTCTAGCATTAGATCTTGGGGTGAACTGGTTGAGAAATTTGTGGAGCAATTCGCTTTCAACATAGACCATGAGATAAATAAAGCAACCTTGTGTCAGACAACGCAAGACAAAGGAAAAACATTCATTGCTTTCTTCTAGAGATGGAGAACTATTTCTAGTAGGTGTCCCGTCGAGATACCCGAAAAATAAAAAGTTACTATGTTCCAAGAAAACCTTCATGCAAAACTATGGAGTAACTTAAGGGTCCATTGTTGTACATCTTTTTCGGAACTAGTGGAAAAAGGGTTTATAATAGAGAAGGATCTCATTGAAAAGGGCGAACTCAAGACATCAACATCCAATAGAAACATGATTGTACAAAACACCCCCACTGACAAAAACATATTTTGGTCTCGCAACAAAAATGTCACCAATGATGGAGTGGTTGATGCTAAAATGCTACAAGCAGGACCCCTCCTCACATTACAAGGACCTCATACTTTTTCCAACACGCTTAATGCTGTCAATCAACCTCCTAACGTGGTCCAAAATACTCAACGTCCACAACCAAGAAGATTTCAAAAACGTGAGTTCACTCCCTTAGGGGAACCCATTGAGTCAGTGTTCAAACAACTGTTACAACATAATCTAATACAGCTTCAGGAACCAAGACAATATGATCCAGGACAATTTAAACCAGCTTGGTGGGATGACAATGCCTTTTGTGATTATCATAGAACTAAGGGACATAACCTACAAAACTGTTGACAACTAAGGAATATCATATAGGATCTTGTTGAAAGGAGAATTATTGAAGTTAGATGACAAAAACAGAAGTCATCAAACACTAATCATCAAGTATTTTCTAACCCACTACATGACCATGGGAAAGAAACTATCCCCAGTTCGAGTACTAAGACCAATATGTCAGCCAACTATGCTAGTGTCAAGCATGATTATAATAGTGGAAAGATCATTCACTGCCTTCGCGCTGCCAATGAGAATATCAATACCATTATTATCAATGCTAATCTTGAGTGTGCGGTCAATACTCGTCGTACTAAGTTCACTATCCAAGGCCCTCCATCACAGCAAACACCCCAACCTTCCAAGTTACAATATAATCTTCTTGACCAATTGGGGAAGACCCCAGCCCAAATTTCAATTTTGGAATTGTTGCGTATTTCCCTTGAACATCGATCTATCCTCAATAAAGCTTTAGAGAACACCACAGTCCCTGATGATCTTGATGTCAATCATTTCTAGGAAATGGTGGGCTACTTAACCAATAATCACCATGCCACATTTTCTAAATAGGACTATGCAACTGAAAAGACGAACCACAATGACCTGTTACATCTAGAAGTCCTTGTTGACGACACCAAAGTTAGACGAGTTTTGGTAGACGAAGGAGCAGGGTTAAATCTGTGCACTTTAAAACTAATTAAGGCTTTAGGTATCTCAGAAGCATGCGTGGACACTACCAAGAGTATTGTCATCAAATCTTATGATGATGAGGAAAGAAAATCAAAGGGAGTCGTAACACTTCCTATTAGAATTGGTCTTGCAGTAATGGAGATAAAGTTCCAGGTCTTGGATCTCACCCTTCCTTATAACCTTCTGCTAGGTAGACCATGGATTCATGCCATGAAGGTGGTCCCTTCCATGTATCATCAGTGTCTTAAATTCCCTTACAATGGCACAAAAATAACTATAGATGGTGATCCAGATCCCTTCAAGTATTGCACCAATCTAAAAGAGATCCCCCAATGCCAAGTGCCAGTAAACCAAGAGGCTTCATCATCCAATTTATCCTCCTATGTTGATCCAACCACACTCACTCCAACATCTATTTCACCCTCAATTCCTATCACTTCTAGGGTTGAGATCCAAGACAAGGGTTGTGGAGAGTATTACATGACGACATCTTATTGTGTTAGCCATTTGATCCCTCCTAAGTCATACAGTTTACCTACATCAGATAGAGGATAGTCTATGGTCACTATTCATGTTCCTCCCACAACAAATTTCATCAAATGGGGAGAGTTAAATAAAGAGGCCATAAATGAAGAAGATGTCACTTCCTGGCTGTATAGGGAAGATGATGATGAACCACTCTTACTTGTTCATATTACTACAAATCTATATGGAAAGGGTTTTAAAATCATGCAAAGCAAAGGATATGATGGACAAAGTGGTTTAGGCTTAAACCAAGATGGGAGGATTGAACCAATATTTGTTTCTCAGTGGCCAAAAGGAGTAGGGTTAGGGTTTCAACCGATTCAGATTGGCGTTCCTAGTACCCCATTACCCTTACTTAAGGAAGTAAGTGCTTCAGAAGATATTAAGATATATCACGAACCAGTGGACCAATGTCATTGTGACTCCCCCGATTCTAATGGTTATGAGTGGGATTCCCTATCCTCTACTTCTTCCATGGACCTTGACAAGTTATTTGGAGAACTTGACTTGATGCTAAGTTCCTCACCCAATCCCTTGAATTCCTGTCCACCAAAGAAAATGAAAAAAGAGGAATGGTTTAAACACTACTATTGGGAATCACTTGATCCTACCTCTTGGCAACCTGAGCCACCTATTTCAGATAGTCAAACCTTGGCACTAGGCCCACCTATCCATCCGCCTAGACCCAAACCTAAGAGCAAAAAGGACCTGGTACATGACTTTTGTAACCACATGAATAATTCAATCTTGACCCCATTAAATTTGACAACTCCGGCGATGCCCTTAGTTTATCCCAACTCATTGATTTGGGACCGATAAGACACAGGTCTTGGACATTTAGAAACGACGAAGCAATTGTTGAGTTCTTGGGATTACGAGAGGTGTACTAAGCAGTGATCATAAGGCTGGTTTTACTATTGACTTGGACATCAAAGCATATTTTTGGGAATATGTTCAACCCTCCAGTCGCAAAAATGAGAAAAAGAATAAACAAAATAAAAAAGGATGAGTCTCTAGGTGAAAACCGAAAGGCACCTTTAGACAATGAAAAAGTAAAAAGAAAGGACGCATCCGAAGGTGAAAACCTCTTTGAGGCACCTAAGGATGGAGGTTTGAACATTCTCCCCGTTGCATAGGAAAAGTCACCCATGCTCGTTGAAAAATCAATAGAAGTCAACATAGGCACAAAAGAGAATCCTTGACTGGTTTATTTTGCAGCATCGTGGAAATATGAGAAAATGACGAGTTCCATGACTTCTTTGCACAAAGACAAAGAATAAATTTTGCTTGGTCATATGCCAACATGCGGAGTTAGATCGACTTGTTCTACATCACCACCTGTGGTGCCAAACTAATTAGAAACAAAAATTGAGAAAAATGCACTTACCAGTTGCTTTGTTAATCAAAGCGGAACTTCAAGCTCTTAAGATGTTGGTTTCATGGATCTATGGAGCTATGCAGATTGGATTTCCAATCTTGTACCAATCACTAAACCAATAGGGGGCATCCACATCTACACCGATTTTAGAGATATCAACAAGGCTTGTCCTAAGGATGAATTCCATTTGCCTAACATAGACATGATAGTGGACATGACAACAGGGTATGAGATGTCCCTTATGGATGGATTTTGGGATATAACCAAATCCAAATTTACAACTAAAGACCAGCCTAAGATGGCTTCCTTGTCCTTGAGGAACCTATTTAACAGATATTTGTACCCTTGGGACTCCAAAGAATCTTTGGAGCAACCTATCAGCGTGCCATGACTACTATCTTTCATGATCTAGTACACACTTGTATGGAGGATTATGTCGATGACCTTATTGTAAAATCCAAGGAAAAGGAAGAACATCTACAAGTTTTAGACAAGATATTTCAGAGGTTGGAGAAGTATAGAGTGAGACTCAATCCAAAGAAATGTGTGTTTGGGGTCAAGTCAGGAAAGCTGTTAGGTTATATCATTTCTAGACGAGGCATTGAAGTGGATCCGGCTAAGGTAAAAGCAATCATGGACATGCCTCCACCCAATAATCTTAGTCAACTAAGGACATTACAAGGAAGGTTACAATCTATCAAAAGGTTTATAGTGCAGCTAGTAGATAAGACACATCCTTTTCAACATCTACTTAAGAAAGGAGTACCCTTTGTATGGACAGCTAGGTGTGGAGAAGCTTTTCAACTGATTAAAGAATATTTACTCACACCACTTGTCTTAATGCCACTTGTTGAAGGAAGACTATTGATTCTTTATATTACAGCAACCCATTCATCACTCAGAGCATTGCTTGCACAGAATGACGATGAAGGTCATGAAAGGGCAGTCTATTATATAGGTCTGGAACTTTAGTAGGTTATGAGCTCAACTATAGGTATTGTTACCATTGAGCGGGCACGATGGCAGCAGTAGTATTTTCTACTCAAAAGTTTGAGGCACTGTACTAAACCATCAAACAATGTTGATTGCTAAAATAGACCCTCTAAAATATCTCCTTAGCAAGGCAGCATTAACAGGGCGACTGGCCAAATGGGTTATGATACTTAGTGAGTATGATATCCAATATGTAGAAAGAAAAGCTATTAAAGGATAGGTCATTGCTGATCAGTTAGCTAACGCACCCATACAGGAAGATCACCCATTAGTTGCAGACTTTCCTGATGAGTTCATATTCACATTTGACACAAACATAACATGGAAACTGTACTTTGATGGCTCACATACAAATCATGGTTCAGGGGCTGGGATATTGTTTATCACACCACAGGGTGATTCCATCCCTAAATCATTCAGAATTGCATTTCCATGCATGAACAACATGGCGGAGTATGAAGCTTTAGTGACAGGTTTACGCATGGCAGTCAAGTGGAAAATCAAGAACCTACAGGTTTATGGTGATTCTCAACTAGTAATCAGACAGGTAAATGATGATTATGAGACTAAGGATGAGAAGCTTACTCCATACAAGCGCATGGCAGATAGTTTTAAAGAGTACTTTGACAAAGTTGAATTTCATCAAATACCTCATGTTTTAAATAGGGCAGTAGATGCTATGGCTACAATTGCATCACTTCTTGACATTCCTAGCAATGTGCCTAAGTTTGAGTTCTTGTTAGAACAGCTTTTGGTCCCAGCCTCCGATATCCCATATTCTAAAATGGTATGTGACATTGTTGGTCGATTCTCCATGGGTACAAAGAAATATGTAGTTACCTCATGAAAAGTCATACCCACTGGCTTGTCAAACAACCAACGTAGGACATTCCTCCACAAGTCATCCAAATACACCATCGTTGGAGACACCCTATATAGACGCGCCTTAGATAATACCCTACTGAGATGTCTTGATTCTAATGAAGCACAAGCAACCTTGCGTGGGGTGCATGAGGGTATATGTGGTTCTCATTCTAGCAGTCCTACCTTAGCCAAAAAGATTGAGACTGGGTTATTACTGGCCTACTATGGAAAAAGACTCATATGTCTTTGTAACGAAATGCCGCCAATGCCAAGTTCATGGAGACTTAATACATGTGCCGGCCTGGGAGCTCCATCCTATATATAATGTCTGTGGCCTTTTCCCAATGGGGACTCGGAACCTCATAAGTAAGATCCATCCCACATCATCTAATGGAAACAAATTCATTATCACTGCCACTGAGTATTTTATGAGGTGGATTGAAGCCATTCCTATGACATACATTACCAGCACACAAATTTCTAAATTTATCCTCAACTATATCATTTGTTAGGTAGCGGTGTCCTCCGGTCCATAATCGATAATGGCCGCCATTAGAACCAAAGTGCACTTACGTGTGATGATTTCATATCCAACATCACTTTTCCACTCCATACTACCCACAAGGTAACGGCCAAGCGGAGGCATCTAACAAGACCATCATTAGAATTCTCAAGAAGACTGTCAATGATGCTGCTCGTGACTGGCATTTACAGCTTAACCCTGCCTTATGGGCTTATGGTACAAGTATCCGTACTCCCACTGGTGCTACCCCATATTCTTGGTATTTTGGTTGGAAGAGCTGATACGCCTATTGAGGTCAGACCTTCCTAAGGTATCCACGAAAGGCCACGTGATGATGAAGAGTACCAAGTGTGAGACTCCATGGGCTAAAATTCTGGATGAAGCGAAGGCGAGGCACTAGACCATCTTCAAGCATACCAGAATCACCTTTGTCGTAGCTATAACAGGAGGGTCTTGAACAGAAACTTTGACATTGGTGACCTAGTTTTAATGGAAAACCCAAAGAATCAAGCAGAAAGAGACAAACCAGGAAAGTTTGAACCTAACTAGTTAGGACCTTATATTGTTACAGAAGCTTTTGGATCAAGAGCATACCAACTCTCTACTCTTGAAGGGGAACCATTGTCCTCACCAATCAATAGTCTACATCTAAATAAGTTCTACGCATAGCTTCTAGGAGCCTTTGTCTTAATTATCAAAAATACAAAAAAATTAGAAAATCACAAAAATCATTATCAAGGTGAAAAACTACGGCAAGCAGGGCATCTTGGTAACACCAAGAATTAGATAATCTAGAAAATAGTAAAGAAAAATCATTCGTCCAATAGTGAAAACCACTTCGGTGGCGCTTTGGATAGGTACCATGGTGAAAACCTGGCAAACAGGTGCCATGTGTAATTAACTTTGCTCCTTTGTCTACTATTATTCTAATCTAGTCCTTGTCCCTGTACATAGTCCACTTCCCTATACATAGTCCACTATCCCTATACATAGTCCTTATCCCTGTACATACTACCTATCCCTGTACATATCCCTTATCTTTCATATCCATCGCTTGAATATACCATTCATAATAAGTGGTAGTCCTTCCCATAACTTGGAACGATTGACATCGAGTGCATTTCATATCCCCCATATTACTCTATTCATAATCATTCGGTCTTATACTTGACTGGAGGCAAACACTTGATGCATGTCATATTGATTCTTCTATTGGCTGTGTTGAAGACATAAAACCATGAAAAATCCACAAATATCACAAAATGACCTGAGAAAACACAAAAAAATCAGAAAACTTCAAAAAGACAAAAAAATCAAAACATTTCAAAAATCCAAAAATAGAGTCAAAGTCGGCCACACTTGTCAGTCTTTGTCATTTGTCGAACTACGTTGCCTCTGCGACTGGACGTAGGCAAGGCCATTTGCCGATGTGCCCCCGAGGCATTAGGTCAGTCCGTTTAGGTTTGTCTGTATAAAATCATGCTTCAATTCATATGTCTATATGACAAGGTCATTGGTTGTGTCGAACTACGAGGTCTCTGCGTGTATAACGTAGGCAAGGCCATCAATCGATGAGCCCCTGAGGCCACACTAGGTCAGTCCATTAGGGTTCGTCACATTCATTTTCCTGCGATCTTCTATTTGTGAGTCAGTCTTGTCAGTCAAAGCCAAGTCAAACTATGAGGCCTCTGTGTGTATAACGTAGGCAAGGCCATCAATCGATGAGCCCCCAAGCCCACACTAGGTCAGTCCTTTAGGGTTTTTCTTCACACACAATCAATTGTCAACATGTCATATCAAGTCATGCATTAATGCGGTGAACAAGTCGGCCAATGTCTCTAAGTCGAATCAAACAGCTTGCCAATGAAACAAACAACACAATCAATCTTTGTCTTATTGGATGAATCTTCTGAGTATTATATCGATAAAATAATCTATGTCTTATACAGGATGAGTCCTTCTTGTATAATCGACATTGTCAAAAAATTAAATACAACCTTACACAGCTTATCACATCAACGATATCTGACTCAACGTCTTATACGATACATGACTTTCTGAAACCAGGCTTTGTCATGCCTTATACAGATAGTCATAACATCGAAACCAAACTCACAGTCTTATCTGGTATGTATCCTGAGATCAGGCTCTATCAATCAATCCTTCTATCAATCAAAACAAATCCAACAAACAGATCAATTTTTGGCAAATATTTTACTAGCTTTTTGATTTTGACTTATTTATCTTATCATTTATCTTGAATTGATGACTAGGAATTATGTTACTAGTTTTCTCAAGGATGTCCTCGGAAGGATTTAGAGAAGCAACGATGTATCAGAATTCTATTTTCTTTGACTGCTGTCTATCGAATATCTTTTAAATTGGATTTTGAGTCATGTTACTAGTTTCCTCAAGGATGTCCCATGAAGGATTTAGAGGAGCGATGACATCTCATGACCCGTCTTTTATTTTGTTTGCTGTCTGTGGTTTGTCTTGACAAAAGACTGGGGCAACTTGTGCCCTTAGTATGAGTTAATGACAATCCTTGTCTGCAACTATCTGTTATTAGCAAGTGGATGACCTTACACACCTTGATTTATGTCATATCAAGGTGTTTTTCTCCATTTGTATCAGTCTCGCCCAATGATGATAAAGTGCAATACCTTTTGTGATATAGAGAAATATCGAAGATTGCTAATACTAACATCTATCTCCTGTCATTCATTCTTTCTCGATCTTCTTTCCGCACTAACAGTTCTTCTTTCTTGCATTATGATAGAGTCCTATGACACAAAACATTATACATCATCCTACATCAACATACATGTTAGAAAAATACATACATATAGGCATATTTCATATCTAGATCATCATGGCATAATAGACATTCATCATCAAATAATACATATCATAAGCATTCCATACATAAAGCAACTATAAATACATGCATCACATTACATTTGTATAGCATCATATGTAGCCGGCATTATACATATAACATCATATTGCATTTCATAATTTCTAAATTGCATACATCACATAGAATCAACATGATCTCATTAGCTGCATAAACATCATAAAAGACTGCATAATCAATACATAGCAATGCATATCATGAGAATCATAGCCAAAATCATATATATATATATAATGCTCAATTGTGTCACATCACAATGTGATACTATATCAATAATAGATGGAAGCCCGCAGGCTATAAGATCAACATACAATGTCTCGATACACTCAAGAAATACCCCTATCCTAAACTGCCACTGCCATCATGTCAGGAGTGTGTGGGAGAATGATGATGGGAACCCGATGACCTCTAAGCTGAGGGAGGTATGTCATATGGACCTGCTCTATGTGGCTGCTCCACCCCCTCTGTGCTAACTATCTTACTATGGGTCCTGGTCTGGGACCTGCTACTATGTGCCTCTGAAAAACTAGGAGCCTGTCCATCTGGTGGAATCTCTGCCTCATACAGATCCTGATAGTATCTATCCCTCTCCCTCGCTCTGACTAACTCTCTAGCAAAGGCAACTGATGGCCCCATACATAATGCCCTGAGCTCTGTAAATCTCTGCTCAGTCTCCTGTCTCTGAGCTATGGCTTGATCCCTATCCATCACTGCTCTATCCCTCTCCATCTGATATGCATCCCTCTCGGCCATCAACACTCTCATCTGCTCCTCCAAGGATGCAACCTGAGTACGCAGTGTATCTATGTCTGGATCCTCTACCCCTGGCTCATCCTGTCTGTCCCTCACTCTCCCATCCTCCTCCTCATCTAGCTCCTCCAAGATCTAATCCCGAATCTCTCTCTCGTGATCATCATCCTCATCATCATCCTCCTGGTAGGCACCCAACAAACCTAGGGCATCAATCTCTACCTTCTATATGCCTACCTCCTCAGCCCTGCCTCCTCCTCTGTAGGGATATCTAGGATAGCTACCTCTATCGGATGCACCTCCTCTCCACCTCTAGCAATATCCTCCTCCCCTCCTCTCCCAATGTCTAGCATGGCCACATCCTCCTCTCCTCGCACCTCCTCATGGATCGGTGATAATGGTGGCCCTCATCCCCTCCGACCAAGTCTCCCTCTCTTGCCTCCATGCCATCCACCTCGGCCATCATCTCCTCCATCACCATGACCTCCTCTGCCTCCCTGACCTCTCCCTCCTACCAGCTTGCCTTGTGAACCTGTCCTCATGGCTCTCAGCTGGCTACTCCTAGATCTGTCAAAGGGATCAGCCTATAGATTTTCCACCAGTCATGCTGTTTGTGGTCCACTGGGTCTACTAGACCATCCCCTCCATCCCCATAAGAGTGCCTATAGTGCATCAATATCTGCCTCTGCCGTGGCCACTGGAATATCTGGACCCCATAGCGGGACCTCTCGCGAGGATCTCGCAAACTCTGCTGATCCTTGAGGCACATCCTGCACCTCTCCAAACTACCGCAGGACACGATTTGGAAATTGTTGCTCTATAATGTGGACATGTGATACTGTCTGTCCAACTAAGTACTGTGCCTGTCTGCAAAATGGAAAATGCTCATCCGCATCTAACCACTCCTCACAAGCAAAGTATGGTCTCCATGTGAACTGTTGCATGGTGTCTATGGCACATCTAAAGTAACCTATATCTCCAATGTGATGTTGCGTGGTCGCCCCCACATAATGGAAGGCGTAGGGAGCTCCATGTGGAAGGTCAACTGTCGTAGGTGGCCAGAAAATGTAAATATGTTCCCACACCCACACCATCAAGAGCGTGGTGCCACAACTCATCGACTGTGCCTCTCGATAGGCAATATCATGTAGATGGAAGTATAACATCCCGAGCACACATGAATCCCAAGCATATACAACTCGACGCTCGAGCATGCCCACTAGCATCTCCCCCCACCCCATAGGAAAGCCATGACCTCAGTGGTCAGGAAGTACTATCCCGCCTATCAAAGTACACAATAGACAGTCTAGTCGTGTATACCTCTGGGCCAGCACCTGCCACCTAATCTCATAATTATCGAATCCTAACTATGTAATGTTAGCATGAGGGTAGTACCTACACATCTCGGCGGCACCCCTCTAGGTATCATATGTCACCCGTGTGCCTCTAATTGGAAGTCTCAGTATCCTATACACATCCTCTAGTGTAACCGTGGCATCTCCAGTCAGTAGGTGGAATGACGATGTCTCCGAGTGCCACTGTTCACACAAAGCTGTCAGTAGTCCCCAATTCGCCCGAATCTGGGGCATGTCTGTTACGTGCAACAAACCAAGGTTCCATAGAACCCGTCGCTCTACCGGCCGCAAGCTGTCTCTGAATCAAAACATTGTAGGTCTTGACTCCCATGTATAAATCATGTCTAATACAACCTGCAATGTCATTATACATGCCTCATGTTAGCCTCAATCATCTATTCTAGTGCAAAATGACTATACTACATGCAATGCAAATGCGTCACTTTTTTTGCACATGCGTCATTCTTTTTCACATGCGTCACTTTTTAACAAATGCGGTTCATAAACTTTATATGCATCATTATTTAACAAATGCGGCTCATTACATCAAATGCGTTTGACTAAATTCATATGCGTTGAAAAATAAAACTTGCGGTGCATGAAATTCAAATGCGTTTCTAAATATACATATGCAGCTAGTATAAATGCAAATGCGTTTCAGAAATAAACAAATGCTCTGAACTGCTAAAACTATTCAAAATGGCCAATGTAAAAATACAAATGTTGTTTTCCGCATATACATGCGTCGTTCGCGTACGCAAATGCGGTGAATTAATAAAGTGACGCATAATTCAAAATTAAATGAAATGCATCAAATTACGCGCAAATTAAAAATTTTCAAAAACCAAGTTTTAGGTACATACCGGGGGGTCCACGCCGGCTAGTCTCTGGAATGTCTGGATCTTGTAGGCTCGGTGGTGAATGGTCGGAATAAGCGACATCCTCACTGTGGGTGCAGAGCAAATTCTCAATTCTAAAGCTAGGAGGGTGGAAATGAATAGGTTTTTACCCCTATTCCTATATATACCTAGGGCTTAGGTGGCATTTCTGTCCTACTGGCCATGTTAACTTCCATTTTCAATCAACTCGTACCTGTCCATCACATTTCCAAACTCAATTCCGCAAACTCCATTGCATTTTTGCTTATCCTATGGACTAATCAGGAGCATTTCCAAAATTTTCTGAACTTTTCAGAAATTTGTCAATTTTCCCGAGGGGGCATACCTTCACCTTATTTAATCTGGAACATTACTGGGGCATATTTCTTATTGATTTTCTTTGACACAACGCCAAAGTGACATTATATCAAAGAGGGGCAAATGTAGACACCGAAAATTGGTTTAGGCCTGTGACTTCAATATTCTTCATAATTCGTATTCTTCTATTGATTAAATAATGTCAATTATTTAATTATTCTCTATAATCTTCATTTCTATCTATTAATTAAATGATCTTAATTATTTAATTAATTCACACTTTTCTTTATTCTATCTGATTAATTATCTTACTAATTAACCTTACCATTCTTATTTAACCTTATTCTTGTTAAATTAAATAAATCATTATTTAATTTACCTTTATCATATTTCAACTATAATTAAATAAATTATTTATTTGTTTAATTATTCATTTAAATCCCTTCATCACTTAATTAAATAAATATTATTTATTTAATTATTCTCCAAATATTGAGTCTTGAATTAATTGAATTATTTAATTCATTAATTCTATTTTAACCATTCTTTTATATTTTAGATAATTATGTGAGTTATCTAAGTATTCACTTTTATTTGACTTGACATCTATTTTAATCACTTTCGATTTCTTGTTTTAATGTCATTGGCGTTCTCAAGTAATCTCTTAGTCAAATCATTCAATGCGTTAGTGCTAACTCATTGCGTGTACATGCAGATTAATTAAATATTCTTATTTAATTAATTAAAACTGTGCGTGCATTCGAACAAGAGTTGATTTAATCAATCTTTATCTTTGTCATGCAAAGATATTTCTTCTGTTTTCGAATACCAAACTAAAGATTAAATCATTTATTTAATCTTTAATTCTATTTCTAATTTGTATCACTCATGTTACTCTGGCCGATTATCCGAGAAAATGTCTAATCCTCAATCTCAACCGTCTGTGATCTTTTCGATCTTGGCTGTCGTTCGAATAATCAATTTTCTATAAATTGATTTGTCATTCTTCATTCCTCTCTCTTGAAATCGAAATCTCTTTTCGAATCTTGAGCACTTAATCTTGAAATCTTCAATATTTTGCTAATCATTATCTTAGGCTATACTTGCACGAATTACTAAAATATGAGGGCAATTATACTACAACAATAACAAAATGGAGAAGGGGCAATCGAGATGAATCATGGAAATCGTTTGAAATTGGTGAGATTGTTTCAGTTTTAATTATGTTTTGACTTCCTTTGTTCTTTGTTGTTTAAACATTAGATGGGGATGGATGGATTTTTTCAAATATTTGGATGTTTTTGATATTTTCAAGATATTTTACAAATGTTTTGATTTTCAAAATTTCCAATGTTTTGGGGTTTTCTAAGATTTTAACAAAGAGACTAACCTAAAGACCTATCCTAGGGGCCTTGGGGGTTGATCAAATATTAGCGTTGCCTACGTTATACACATAGAGACCACATAGTTTGACTAACACACACTCGATTATTGATGAGATATGAACAAGTGGATTGCCAATTTATTATGACAGACTCCTAAAGGACTAACCTAAGTGTCTTGAGAGATGATCAAAGATCAACCTTGCCTACATTAAGAGGTCAGAGACTCGTAGTTCAACAAGATGATTCTATTTTTGAATTTTTGACTAACTTTTTGACCTATTTTTGGATTTTGACATGTTTTGAATATTTTTTTTGGATTTTCTAATTTTATGAATATTTTTGGATTTTTTGGATGTTTTGATGTTTTGATGTTTTGATTTTAGGGAATAATTCAAGAATATACACAAATCCTATCTGATGAGAACAAGCCCCTAGCATGATGCAATAGACTACTCCAATACAAGCATGACAAATTGAACCTAAGAATGGGCCAAGTAGTACTAGGAGGGATCGTGATACGAATATAGGATCAAGATATGATGTGGATGCAGATGGGTGACAAATGGATGTGGTGGAAGCGTGATGGATTGATGATGCAGGACAAGCTGCAAAGATCATGGTGGATGGAAAGTACTTGTTTACACAAGGTACTTGTTTGCCAGGTTTTCACCAAGGTACTTGCCCAAAGCCCCACTAAAGTGGTTTTCACTAGAGGACGATTTTTCTCTTTACTGTTTTCAATCCTTTTTCTATTTTTTTTGGATTTTTTATATTTTTTAATTTTTTTTGGATTTTTGGATTTATACCTTGTAAGATTAGGCATATTTTTTTTTGAGATGGGAGTTATTCATGGACTCCTGCAAAGGTTCTTCTTCTGGTGTTGATAGTTTACATGCCCCTGACTTGTAGCTTGCTGTGATGATGAAGGGTCCTAACCAATTGGGTTCAAACTTTCCCTTGATATATGGATTTGGAACATTCTTCTGATTCTCCTTCGTCATAAGCTCTCAGAATTGTAAGGTTCAACTCTTGATCTTCTTGTTATAACTCTACTTGAGATAGTTCTAGTAGACCTGTAAATGGTTTAAGGAATCCATGCACCACTCATCTAGTAGTTCCAGCTCGTTTAATCTTGACACTCGATATTCTTCATCTATGATGAGATTTTGCAATGATATTCTCAAGTATGGGAGCTTGATCTCAATAGGGAGGATGGCTTCTAATCCATAGACTAGGGAGAAAGGGGTTGCACATGTTGGCATGTGGATACTTGTTTAGTAAGCCCATAAGACAGGATTCAACTATAGGTGCCAGTCATGACCAACGTCATTGACGGTTTTCTTGAGGATTTTTAAGATGGCATTTTTTGTAGCCTCTGCTTGGTCATTTACTTGAGGGTAGTATGGAGTGGAAAAGCAATGTTTGATATTGAAATTTTGGCATAGGTCTTGAACATCCTAGTTTTTGAAAGGTGTTTTGTTATCTGAGATAATGGCTTGGGGGACACCGTAGCAGAAAATTAGGTAGTTTAGGATGAATTTTGATATCTTCTTTCCTGTGATATAGGTCATGGGAATGACTTCTACCCACTTCATGAAGTACTCCATGGTGGTGATGATGAACTTATGTCCATTGGATGAGGTGGGGGTAATTTTGCTGACTAGATTGAGCCCCCATTATGAAAAGGGCCAAGGTGTAACAATTGGGTGGAGCTCCTGAGCTGGTCCATGGATGAGATCCCCATGCTATTGATACTGCAAACACCTTCAGACATAGTTATGAATTTCCCTTTCCATTGTAGGCCAATAGTACCCATTCCTCAGTAGTTTCTTAGCCAAGGTCATACCACTTTAATGTGAAGCACAAATGTCATTATGTACCTTAGTTAAAGCGATCAAAGCTTCCTTAGTGTTTAGGCATCATAAAAGGGTTCCTTCAATGCTCCTACAGTATAAGGTATTTCCTAGGATGACAAAATGGGATGAATTTTTGACAAATGCTCTTTTAAGGTTTGGGGTTATATCAACGGGGAGGACTCCTATTCTGAATTAGGTGTATATATCATGATACCAAGGATCACCAATACCAATGATTTCACACACAAATTCAGACTCTAGTACCTCAAATGCTAGTATGAGAAGTTTCTCTATGAGGAATTCTTGCTTTGGGATGTTGCGTGGGATATCCAATAGCAATCCGATCATTGCCATAACATCCACTACTTTGTTATTTTCCCTTGGTAGCTGTTCAAATGTGATATCAATGAAGGAATCTTTGAGATTCTCCACTAGTTTCTTGTATGGAGTCAAATTTTCATCCTTTATTTGGTACTTGTTGTTGACTTGGTTGATTATGAGCTGGGAATCTTCATAGACCTTAAGTGCGATGATCTTCCATTGCACTGCAATTCTTAGCCTTATGACAAGAGCCTCATATTCTGTAATGTTATTCGTGCAAGGGAATGGCAACTTATATTATTTAGGTATGCAATCCCCTTATGAGGTAATGAAAAATATTCCAGCTCTTGATCTGTGTTGTGTGTAGGATCCATCAAAGTACATTTTCCAATGATCTTCCACAATTTGTTTGAAGATTGATTCATCAAGGAACTCTGATACAAGTGGGTTTTTTGAATATATCGACACCTCTTCCAGTCGATCTATAATTGATTGTACTTTAATAGCCTTGTGTTCTACATACTCAATGTCATGATCCTTCAGGATCATAACCCATTTAGTCATTCACCCTATGAGCATTTCATTAGAAAGCAGATACTTGAGGGGGTCTATCTTTGTAATGAGTTTTATCTGATGTGCAAGCATGTAATGTCTGAATTTTTCTGCAGTGAACATGACTGATAAGAAAGCCTTCTCAATGGATGTATAATTCAGCTCATGTCCCACCATAGTCCTATTGATGTCATAAATAGCTCTCTCTTTCCCATTTTCATCGTGCTATGCTAAAAGAGCACCAAGAGCTATTGTTGTTGTTGATATATATAAGATCAAGGGTTTGCCTGGAATTGGCGGCATGAGAACTGGTGGTGTAAGTACTCCTTGATCTTGTTGAAAGCCTAGTCACATTTCTTATCCCATTTGTATACTACCCCCTTGTGGAGTAGATGAGAACACGAGATAGCCTTATTTTCTAGTTGTGCTATGAATTAGTGGATGGACTAGAGTCTTCCTTGTAAGCTCCTTAGTTGCTTCAATGTTTTTGGTGCTTCCATTTCAAGGATTTCTTTGACTTTGGTAGGGTCTACCTCGATTCCTCTCATGGATACAATTTACCCTAGGAGCTTTCTTGATTGTACCCCAAAGATGCACCTTTTTGGGTTTAGTCAGACCTTGTACTTTTCTAGCCTGTCAAAGATGGAGCTTAGAGCTATTATGTGATCTCATCATTTCTTGGATTTGACCAATATGTCATCCACATAATCTTCCACATTTTTGTGAATCATATCATGAAAGATTAGTGTCATGGCCCTTTGATAGGTAGCTCCTACATTTTTCAACCTGAATGGCATCTTATTCGAGCAATATGTGCCCCATGGGCAAGTGAAAGTCATTTTATGTTGGTCATCCTTTGCTATCATGATCTAGTTGTAACTTGAGAATCCATCCATTAATGATAGCATCTCATGTCTTTCCATCATATCTAAAATCATGTCAATGTTTGGGTGAGGGAAATCATCCTTGGGACATGCTTTGTTAAGGTCTCTGAAGTCCATGCAGATGTCGATGCCCCCAGTGGGATTTAAAATAGGTACAAGATTTGAAGCCCACTCTGGGTAATCAATCGGCCGTATGAACCCTACATCTAGGAGCTTTTGTAATTCCATTTTGTCCAACAATGCTATTTGGGAATGCATCTTTCTTAGCTTTTATCTCACTAGCTTTCCTTCGTGATACACAACTAGGTGGTGAACCAAAACTTTTGGATTGAGGCTAGGAATATTGACATAGGTCCATGCAAAGTTTATATTTCTTTCTCTTAGGAATGGAACTAAGAGTTCTTGTTCTTCTGTTAGAAGTGATTCTGCATAGAAGGTGATATGTG
Source organism: Sequoia sempervirens (assembly GCA_007258455.2). Classification (NCBI taxonomy): domain Eukaryota; kingdom Viridiplantae; phylum Streptophyta; class Pinopsida; order Cupressales; family Cupressaceae; genus Sequoia; species Sequoia sempervirens. The sequence goes on along the minus strand of VDFB02367871.1, from coordinate 10 downwards.
GCACTTCTTT
>VDFB02367870.1:0-24743 GCA_007258455.2 Sequoia sempervirens | reverse complement strand
TGGGATGTTTTTCAAAATTTTCAAATATCTTCAATTTATTTTTATTCTTTCTAGTTTGTATGACCTGAAGACTAAATGAGAAAACAAATTTTATATGAATTCCAATGATTTGAGACGCAAAAATGCAACCTATATGCACTTTCACTAATGTAGAATTTTGAAAACCCTAGATGTCAATTAACTAATGAAAACCCTAATGCAAAGTTAATGCAACCTAGATCTAGGATTATGATGGACTCCAAATCAGCAAAGAAGGTATTCCAAAGTCTGGTTCACCAAAATATGAACAAGGGAAATTGATGCTCTACTTTCTTGACCAAAATGTGGATAGAAGGAGAGGGATCCGATTTCACACTATTCACACTCAAGGACACCTTAGAGATCTCAATCCAATGAATCATATGAGAGATATGAGAATAAAGTATCATAGGTTATGATTGAGAAAAGAAAGGGGTTCACCACCAAGTGTAAACTTGGAAAGGAATTCATGCTGGAAAACATAATATGATATGCAAACTTGAACTAAATGGCTTAAAAATGCAAGAAGAATAGAACAAAAAGATGCAAAACTGTAAGTGTGCACTTGGAAACTTACTAGAGATGGAATGGAGCTCTAAAATCCTGAAAATGTTTATTTTTAAACCTAGTGGGACTCATTCACCATTTTGGGTGAATCAACCCAAGATTTAGAAAACTGTATAGGAGCAGGTTTCAGCCAAATAGGTATCCAAATCTGCAAAAATCTATTAAAAATACCTACAATGGGACTCATTCACCACTAATAGAAAATGAGTCCTATTTGAATTTAAAAAAAATTAAAAGTCTTGATCTACACTTCTTAGTTTTCTCTTTCTACTTGTCTACGTTCCTGGATCTAAAACCTTGATTTTTGAGGCTGTAAGTAACTTTTTGTGAATATTTTAACCTTTCAAAGGGAGATGACTCCAACAAGTTTGAAAACTAATCTTCAATGATCTCCAAGCATTCAAAGCACCTTGATCTACAATCACACAAAGGAAGATAGAAAATGTTGATTGTTAGGGAATAGGGGTTTGCCTTGGTCAAACCCATTTTAGGTAATTAAACCAAATAATGAAAATAGGATAATGAAACATGAACATGAAGTGATGCAATTAGAACCTTTCTATGATGATATATCTTTAATTGCTGCAACAATTAATGAAGAATATTCCCTTGAATGCCTTTGAATTGACCTTGAAAGCTATCTTGATGACCTTGTGAAGTTTTGAGATTCTTAACTCTTTATTTTGTTGACTTGATAACATGTAGGCTTGAAGATACTTGGATTAAATAAGGATTTGAAAGATTTATTATATAGGCAAGCTACTCAAATGACTGTTAATTTGATTCCCAAGGCCAACATTAAAGAAATTTGAACTTAAAACCTAATTTTTCCCACTCAAACCTTGAAAATAGCTCAAATGGGACCCATTTTCTATCCTTGGTTATTGAGTCCCACCTGGATGGGAATAATTTTCCCCAAGTGGTGAATGGGTCCCATAGGGGCTATTTTTTCCAGCTAGAATGTCAAGGAATGAAGAATTTAAGTCTATATGTTGAATTTGTCAGGTTTTTTTATCAAAATATGCCTTGGAATGCACAATATGGGGTCATAGGGGTCTATTAATGATTATTTAAAGGTAATAAATGCAACATGGCCCAAAATCCAATGTGAAATTGTAAATAAGTATAGTTTACAACACTAAATTAAGGAATTGAGTCTATTTAGCTTAGAAGGGCCTTAAAACCCATGTGAATGTGTTAAACACATTACAACACTAGATTAGGTCCACTTGATTTACAAGCCTCCCAAATTTAATTTGAGGATGTAAATAAATACATTTTACAACAATAAATTAGGAAAGTCTTAAGTTAATTTAGCTTAAAAAGGTCCTAAGGCCTAATGTGGATGTGTAAAACATCTCACAACGCTAGATTAGGGAGATATTAAGTCAAATTTGTCATTAATTATTTCCAAATGAAGTAAGGGATACTTTTTTTGATGCTAAAGGTTTGTTTATATATAATTTTTAATATGATTAGTGATATACATAATTTATGTTCAATTTTGTTCCTCTTTTATCTTTATTTTTCTTACTTTCATCTCTCCTTTTAAAAACATATTTTTAGATAGTCATTCTTATTTCCACCTCATTTACAGTTATTCCTACATATTTTTCTAATTATCAACTTTGATCTCCATGCACCCATTATTTACCGTAAGATTCATTTTTTATTATCCTTGTTGATTTATGATACATGGTTTTATATTTATTATCTAAAAGTCAAAGTTTTAAACTTTAAAGGACTAAATCCTACCCTTTTCTCATAGCCACTTGGGAGCCAACTTGCTACATGTGTCTATGATTATTTTTTATATCATGATATTCAAAACCATGTTAATTTCAATATTAATACATGATATGATAACCATCTACAATTCTACTATCTCAAGGAGTGTTAATTATAGGAACATTTTGATTAGAGCACTAAAAAATTATTATATCAACATTCATAATAATTATATTGGGAAAGAGGAGGCTAATCTATTGATGATGGTGTAGAAAATGACTAAAAATCCTTGAATTCCCATGTATAAACCCTAAAGAGGAAGCTTAGAAAGGTCACCTACTTTACCATCGAGTTCATCCACAACTTGCCTATGACTCTTGCTACAGTGATGAAGGAGGAAGTCAAGAAGAATGTGCTTGATTTTGCTCCTAGCTCTAGAAAGACTACTAGGAATTTTTTCAAATTCCTCATTAAGGAATGGGAGAATTTAGCGAGGTAGTGGTTCGGGGTTTGTTTGTTGTTATGAATTGGTGAACTTTGGCATGTGGGAATTTTTGTGTTAATGGTACTACATCCTATGAATGTAGCTTATTATATGAAAAAAATTCATAACTTTGGAGTGAAGATTAAATTTTTTAATGAATTTTGTTAAAGTTAGTTAAGTAGCTACCTAGAAATTGACAGTTCTTGTTGTAGATTGGAAGTTGGAATACATAACAAATAGTGTAAAATTAGAATTTGAATAAGCATGTGAGAATGTGTTATTCACATCAAAGGAAACACATAAATTAAAGAATAACAACACATGAGGAAATTTGAAGTTTTTCATTTTTGTTTGAAGAATAGGCAATAGTGCGTGAGATTGTAGACTAAGCATAATTTGAATTTGTATAATAATCATATTGTTCCAAGCTAATGTAATTATATTTGGTTGGAAGTTTGATTAAAGTAGACTATTTTTGTTTTTGGACATATCCCAAAGTGCGAACCATGTTTAAATTGTTTTCTTGTACCTCAATTGTAGAGCTTCCCCTAATGTCTAATTAATTGATCTAAATAATCATACATCCAAGTTAATGAACTTGAAAATCCCTAAATTAAGCAATCCACTATTCAAAAGGGAGCTTCATGAAAGTGTCAACAAGGGAATCATGAACTTGAGATGATGTTGATACTATATATGTAGTTAAGAATCCTAGACTTCCTTAATTGACTAAGTATAGGTGATTCAACAAGAGTAAACTCACTTGAAAACTTTTTAACTAAAAATAACTCCTACTTTAGAAAACACAGTAAATAAATGCTAGTTACTGTTAATTGTTATGGGTATCTATCATTAATGGATGGTAACTAGGGACTATTTATGTTGTAGCATAACCTAATTTAAATTAGTTACTTTAATTTAAAAAATTTAATATAGCATTCAATGTAATATAAATTAGAAATTCTATAATTTAGAAACTATAATTCATAATCTAACAAATAATATAAAATAATGAGGGCTCTAGAGTACCTCAAAAGGCCCTTTCTTGAGATATCAAGTATTCCATGATATCTCTTTCAATTACTGACTCAAGAAATTATGCAACTAAAATATCTTATTTATTATAATCCTTGTATATAGGGTTTGTGAGAATTTGCTTATTCAAAAGCTATAAAAAAAAAGAGAAAATATTGACTCTTCTAAGAAAACAAGAAGAGGACCAGGTATTTTAACTAAACATAAAATAAAAAATAGTCCATAAAAAAGAGTGTCAAAGTATGATAAGGAATCTCACCATTTTAGAGGATCGTTATAACTTGGGATTGTGCTAGTATGCTAATTTTTATTATAACTACTATTCTTTGCTTAAACAAACTTCTTCTTCCTCCACTGTTTATTGAAAAGATGGAGTGACATGTGGACATCCATGTTGACATCCTAAAACCATTTCCTATATCTCATTCTGGAAATATGCACATACTATAGCTAATTGATTCCTCTAGCTACTTTTACTATGGGTTGAGAATCCTTTTGTTATGGGTTGACAGATTCTTCACTACAAGTGTTAGTATTATTTCTTAAGGAATTTTTCATTGTAATCAACTATAATTAATTATGAAATTCTAGTAAATTCATAGGAATTCAAATTTCACACACGCATTCACTAATGTAATATATAACATATTCAAATTCTTTGAAACACTTAAAGTATATGTAAAATATTTGGTAATGCCTTTTGATGTTTAGTAAAAATGAGGTAAAAACATGAACTACAATATGGAAAGTAGAAATTCCTATGCCACATCATTCCCCTAGCTTAATTTTTTTCTTGTCCTAAAGAAACTTAGATTTTTTATTGTATTGCAATGCAATCTCTTGATGGTCCATTATATAGGTAACCTTTTTTCACCCTACTTCAAGTAAAACCTTTTTGATCTGCTATCTTCTCCCATTTATCCTTTTTTACTATATCTACCCCTCGTCTTCTCCCTACCCAATCTAGGATTAGCAACAAGAGATGAGGAGGATGGAACATCAAGGGAAACTAGATAATATCATTTTCAAGGGAGGTTGAAATGCATTTATGACTCTTTTTATTGTTTCTAAGTAGTTGAAGATTGAATGAGGTTCCTTCCTTTTCAACTCTAGTGTTAATTATATGCATATATCATTAGAGAAGTCAATATATTCTTTCCATATCCTTGTTTCTAGATCTTGAAACATTTTGTATCCCTTTTCTTTGCATTCCAAAATATTTTCTCTCACCCACCTAACATGACATATAAGAGATATATTTTTAAAGGGTACACTACTCCCATGCATGGGTCAAGGAGGTGTAGTATAATCAATGGTAATCACATTAGATGTTTGTTATAAGAGATTCTTACCTAATGGATTTTCATCATTTTCATAAAACATGAGATCATCATGGAGTATATAGTTGAATTTTATGAGAATCCCCAAAATAAGGGAATAAGAACTAATGAATCTTGTGAAAGAGAGGATAGACCACACATGGGAAAATAATACCTCGATAGAAACAATATTTTCATCCAAACTATAAAATATCATGAGTCTATTGAGAATGAATTTTTATATGACATGAAAAATATATGAACATCCCACAAAAATGAGATAAATACATGTAAAGGATATAATGAGAAAGATATAAAACGATACATTAGGAAAAAATATCATAGATACAAGGGTAGGAAGAGAGATAAAACAGTCTCAAACCATACAAATATAAACCAAATCTTAGGAATTTTCAAAATAGATGATAAATAAAATTATATTATATAGAGATCTTAAAATAAATCAAGGTATTTGCTTAAGGTCAATCCTTAGGGGGGCATAATCATGGATGCATTAATAAAAATGTGAAGGGAAGCCTTTCCTATTGTGTTATCTAAATTAAATAATTAATGGAAGTATTATTTAGAAAAAATTCTAGATATAATAGAGATGATGGAATAAACATTAAAAAAAAAAATGTTAATTACATAAAGAATTATATGATAGATAAGTTAATAAGCTCTAAAAAATAAATATTAAAGATCGTTGTGATGTAGTAAAAGATTATGTAAATATTAAGACTAATATAGGTTCCTATTTCTCTATACTTGGTATGAAAATTAGAATGATTATGTCAATTACACTATGCATCAAATCCAAATATGTGATTCATTTTTGTTGGTGTGGATCTATCATGTGAGTTGTGTATCTAACCTATGTAACTATGCACTTATGCTTCCTAATTCATTGAATTCACTAATTTGTGCTAGCTATTAAGGACTATTAGTGTTTAAACACACTAGGGGATATCATGAAATCACATAGGTTTCAAGTTATACTAGTTCTACCTCTTGATACAACCAACCTTCTAATTACTAAATGGGTTTAGGAAACACTATTCAAACATGAAGATTATCCAGAAATAATGCATGATTTTTAATTTTATTTAATGTACCAAATGAGTGTTCCTATTATTCTTTGTAAATAATCAATAAAATAAATATTGGATATGTTTTCATGATGAATGAATATTGAGTTCCTTTAAATACTAAGAAATAGAGACAAATTATGCAAGATGAGTACCAGTTCAATGTATTATGGGAATAAAATGTGTGATAGTCAACATATTTTGATTTTTTTTTTTTAAATGAAGGATTACATTTTCTAGTGCAAGATTGATGATGCACAAAAAATAGAACATGGAAATAGTAGTGTTGATGAAAAAGTTGAACTTCTTGATATAAAGAGAAATGGGCACAATAAATTTGAATGATTTGTAGAGAAATTTATGTATACGAATAACATGATGTTGAGTATGGATGAATACATAAATAAGAATGACTACTAATATATAACAATCCACCCAACTTTATGCAAGATTCAACATAAAATTTATTGATATATAAGTGTAGTACATCATTCTATAAAAATAGGAAAAAAATGAATGAAAATAGATATTGATATATAATTTTGACTCTTAAAATACTATTTTAAAATTTACAATAAAAAATTCATGATGTACATTAGAAAATATTGTAAGTTATAAAGTTTATAATATCCAGGTCCCATCTGGTTATTTAGCTAAGTGTACTTAGCAATCACTATTTTCATTTTTTTATTTTTTTTAAAGAGTTATTTTTAGAGTTAGTGGGTCCATGATTTTTATTTTTCTTTTAATTTTAATTAGTTGTGATTTTTTTTAATCATTTAACTTTTAAGTTAAATATAAATATGTCAAAAGTATGGAAGAAAATATGTATACTCATATGCATCATTTCTTTAATTAAGTAGTAGCTACTTAATTCATTTTTCACTCTTTATCTACAACTTAATTCCAATCTCTAGACTTTAATAGTTTCATTCTAAAATAAAATTTTAAATTATCTTGTGTTTAATTATTAAACATCTTAAATACCTAATAGTGGCATGGTTTGATAGTTAAGTTGTGTTGTTGTTCTTTCCATCAAGGTTCAAACTCCATTGGAGTGTAATTGTTGAGTGTTTATGTTGGAGATGAGGTCCCCCATTTGTGATCTCACCGATTCATAGCTCTAGGTCAAAAGTATTTACCCCTCTTAATAAAAAAAGAACATCTTAAATATATCATTCTAAAAAGTGCAAAGAGGTATCACTTTGGAACTATTTTATTTACTACATATATGGAGACATAAAATTTATGTGTTGCTTATTTTTAAAATATTATGTTTTTATTAAATTTTAATATATTTTTGTTTTGATAGATAAGAAAGTAGTTATATTGATAATGCAAAAAATTTACAAAGTTGGCCCATGAACATAGGGGTAGAAGATTTCCTAATTTGCAAACCTTATAAAAAGTCCCCTTGACCCAAAACACACCTACAAAATTATAATAGAGAACACCCCAAAATTGACCACACAAGACCATACCACTGTATACTGGTGTAGTTAACTTTCATATGCAAAGCCTATTGACACCAAGAAACAACATAACCGTAACATTAGTCATACTTGCCAAAAGATATATCAAACAAAAAACAAACCAGAACTAGGGGGAATTCTATTGGATAAAGATCCGGAACTCTTGTTTCTAAGTAGCACCCTACATAGGAGTGAGATGAAACTTTTTCTTGTGAAAAGTCCCTCTTGTAGCAGCCAACCTATCATACTTGAGAAAGTCCAATCCCTGCAATTTTAAGAGGAAAGGATAATATTTAATTGGTTCCCCGGGATCTCGAGAAGGCTCAAATCATGAGGATGAGGGGTTCCAACCCTAAGAGTTACTGCTGCCAATGTTTCTTCCAGCCGGATGAAAAGGTCCTTCTTGAATAGCTTCTACATCAAAACTATCACAGATTTAAGATAAAAGATAAGAGTTTTTGTTAACACACTAATACCATCACTCTCCACCCCTTATTATCATTATAAAATATCTTCTAACATTAATCAAACAATTACATAAAACTACCATACAAATATAATGAAAATTAATATTTAACACGTTTTATCGATTTCTCCATACCAAGATATTATTAATAATTAAATAATTATAAGACTGCAACTTCCAAATTCTCCTCCAAATATCTGTGTACAATGAACTTGTAGCAAGCTTGCAACTAATACCTGTATCGTCCACTGCATCACTTAGAAATTTAACTCAATCAATCAATGGCCTTTCAGTAATATATTGATTTGGATGGTCATGTCAATTTCTTCGAGCAAGAATTCAATGACGTGTCACAAAATCAGATTCGACGATTTCACACTCTAACAAGGCCTCAAAGCAGCATTAAAGCTCAAGCCTATAGTTTATTTATTTTTCCAATACCACCTATAACATTAAACTTCATACTGCAGACCAACGATACCTTGAAATATTTGACCATCAATAACAAAAAAGACAAAAGGGGGTAAAAGGAATAAACCGACCATCGATATTTATTATCTTACTATGCTATTCAGCTATGACTATCAATTGTTAAATAGTTAAAGAGAATAGCTGCTCACACTCTGTGCGTGATGACCAGTTTGTTAAGCTCATGGGAAAACTGTGATTTTGTTCCATCTTAGTTTAGAACATACCCACTCAGAACGCGTGGAGTGATTGTGTTACCTATTAATTAGGAATACTGGTATTCAGTATAAATCCATTTAATCAAACAATCTGGAAATAATGGATTGTTGTTTACTATTTTGGTTTCAAATGTTTGGTCCGTCGTTGTGTTCCAGTTTATTAAATTCCTCCTTTCTAACGAGTATCTCAATGATTGGAGTGTTGAAAAGGCTTATGAAAAAAAAAGTGTTTTAAAATTGTGATAGTTTTTATTAAAAATTTGTTCCAAAGAGGAAAAATTTATAAATTGTTTTTTTTTTTAAAACAAATATTTTTAAAACAACTCAATAGAGAATATTTTGTAAAACCTAACAGTTGAAGTGTTCGGCTACCAGCTTATGCTAGCCAATAAGATGAATTATTATTCCACTTTTCTAGGAATTAGCGTTGGATGTTAAGGTGACAAATGGTATATAGCCGCCAGAAGTGAAAGAGGTCATATGGTATAGTCTCCTCCTAAACCCTTGGTACCAGAGGGTGTGTCGTGCTAGTGCCACTGTTCACATGAAAAAAGTTTACCCAACGCACTACAATTTATAGGGGGCGAATACTTGACTAATTCCTGCAGTTTAAAAAAAATAGTCCATGAATTATTGATCCATACTTTACAATATTATTGGAACAATAGATTTGAAGTATATAGGAAGCTAATAAGGATTTACATTGAGGATTTGTTAGTTCTATTCCAATTCCAGCTCCTTGTTTTGATTGGGCTACATAAAAAAATTTGTGTCCACATTTGTTGTTTAACCACCTTGGAAGTATTGCTCTTTAAATTGGATTCAAAATACTTATGCTTCTCATACTTATATTAATGATTTTGAAAATTTTGTTGCTTCTTATTCTCAAGAGGCATAGGTGTATATATAACTACAATTTATGGTATCTCCAACACTTCTTTATTCTATTATTTCTATTAGATACTTGTAATTGTCTCTTCTCAATGTATAGATACATCTTGAAGTTGTAGAGAGTTATCAACTAATACTTCAACAAGGTACTAAGTGTTTTTTTCTAGTGTATATTTCTTTCATTTTAACCACACCTATAAGGCATAATAAACAAGTAAACTCAAAATGTGTTGACTTATGAACCCAACACAAATTTTTAAATGAGATATCTTTTATGAAGTTTGTTCTTCTTTGAACTTTGGTAAATATTGAAATAAACTTTAGGAAATTTCCAAAAAAAAAATCTCCCTCTAAAGATGAATCATGATCTAATTTAACTAAGACATAAATTCCAAGTTTTAGTCTTATATAATTATTGTTGTTAATTTCACACATGATTCACTTCCTCATTTTGGAACTCCCACAAGATTTGTCGATATACTCTAGGTTTGAATTTATAATAAGGAAACTCATTATCTTGATTTTACTTATCAATTGAAACTGATTCTTCCTAGGTTCTCTCTATATTGTTATTTGATTAGGTATACCTATCCAAGGTAACCACATTTGAGAAAATTTGGTACCCATAAATCTATTTAATTTTTTTAACCAATCAATGTTAACATAATATCATAAACTTCAAGGATATCCACAACTTGGATTTCAATATTGTTTTGAACCTTAGGGTTGGATTCTAACCACATGTGGATATGAATCAATTATCCAATGGAATTCATTGGAAAAATTTACAAGAGTGAGACCTAAAGTATTACATATGGATAAGGCATAACATTGGTTGAAGCATCAAAATCTACCAAACAATTATGAAAATTCTTGCCAATTTTTTAAAGGAGGAATGGTGGATTTTTTATCATTTCTCCTTGCATATATTTATGAGAATAAGCTACTTGGACATAGAGATTTATCATTTACTTTATTTCTTATTGGGTTTTTTTGGGATTAAAGGTTTCTTATAGAAATGGTTCTTCTAAGGAATTTATGAGAACATTCTTAACTAGAGGAATCTTCATGAGTTTTGATGCAAGAGAATCCACGATTGCCAACAATCTTGCATCAACCAAAAAAAATCAAATTTGAAACTTTATTTAAATTTCATGTTAGGTGGATGATTTCATGATATGAGGATAATTTTAATAATTTGATAATAATAATATTTAACTAATTAAAAATAATTATATTAACCAAATTAAAAAGTAGAGATAGTGGAGGTGTAGTTGTAGTTTTAGAAAAAAAAAAACAAGAAAGAAAACTTGGGCATTGGATTTTTGGAAGTTACAAAATGGAATTAATAATAATTTATTGATTTTTCTATTGTTGGAAACCACTCATTTTGAATAAGGGGTCATTTCTTTTCCAAATGGAAGGAAATATATGGTTTTTGGATTTTTAGAGAAGGGTTTTGTTGCATGCTTTGGGGCATTCATTTGTGTCTGAAGGTTTGGGAAAAGGCTAGGAGAAGCCATATGCTGATGTAATTCACCATTTTTTTAGGTCTATGATTATAACCATATTATATTGGGATGTTTTAATGAGGAGACAATAGGCTTGGCAAGTTCTTTTGCAAATCTGTTCACAATTTCAGTGATAATTTCTATGAGTTTTCTTCAATAAATTTGGTGTTTGAAACAATATTATTTTCTATCATAAATAAAATTGCTTAAGTGTTATGAAGTGTCTTTCAAGTGGTTATTAAGAGGTTTTTCATTCCCTTTCATCCTTTTAGAAGCCATTTTTGAATACATACAAGTCATGTTACAAATTTGCAAGTTGGAGAGTTGAGATTACTAGTGAGGAGAGCTTGTTTGGAGAAGAAATTTCAGAAGTTATTTCTCCATTATTTTAAGTGTATTGGGACTTATTTTAAATCATAATTTCTTTATTTTTATCAACCTATGATGTTACTATATTGGGGAATTTAATTTGAAGAGGATATTGTATGATCTATAAGATTTTTTTTTGAATGAACAAACTAGTGTTCATGTTATAGGCTTATGTTAATCTATATGGGAGTATTTATTGATGAATGTAATTGCATGTTTAAATGGATTTTATTTTAGGTTTATTTTTTATTTGTACTATTTGCATTAGAGTAGGAGTTCCGGAGTGTGCAAGAAGAAGCGTCGATGTGAGGCAGTTCGCACCAAGACTTATGGTGGTGTGTGTGTGTAATTTGTGTGTAGACAGATCATAGAGTGTGAGGAAATCTATACTTGAGAGGTTGAAGATTGAGAGTGTATGGAAATTTTTTGAAAAAATTAAAAAGGAGAAAGTAAAAAAAAAAATCATAGTTATGTATGCAGGTGAACAAGATGGAGAAAATATTGCATAAGTATGCTTTGAGGATAGTATGAAGGAAGATGGCGAGATTTTAGTAGAGGATGAGAAGCATAAAGAAAGTGCAGCAATAAAAGAGGTAAATATTTTTATAGTAGTAGATGAGTTTCCTTTGGAGGACTAAAGAGTATCAAAAAAATTAATTACAGATAAGAGTGGAGGTGAAGAAGATATGGCAGCAAATAATGGCAAGGAAAAAGAAGTAATGCATAATATTTTTTAATTTTACAATGAAGATGAAAGTGGATTTTGTGTAGATTAAAGGATTGCAACAATGGAGGAAGAGTGTGATGCATTAGTTATAGGAAAAGGAATTAATACAGTTGCATGTCTTATTAAAGGCATGAAAGAAGAGAATAAAATTGAAGTTGCAAAAGGTGATGAGAAGGTAAAATATTTTCTTAATGAATTTAAGAAATATGATTTTTATCTTGATATGGATGAGTTAGTGAATGTAGATCATATGGTTAAACTAGAGTTTGTTAGGGATTGGTGTATAAATAAGGGTTTGTATGGTGTTGCAAAGTTAAGTGTAGGTGCAATTTGGTGGAGGTGGATGAAATTTGGTGGGTTGAACCCCAAAATATTGGAGGAGAATTTGGGATACACTTGGAGGAGGTGGTCGGGTTATGTTCGAGTTGATTCCACATCAAGGAAGAGGAGTAAAGAGAAGAGTTAATAGAGGAGGAGGTTACTTATTCCAACTAGGTTTTGGAAGAGGAGAAAGAAGAAAATATCAGAGGTAGTGATTCCAGAAATGGAGTATGTTGCAATTTGCTTGCAACTTGAAAGATTAGTTCTACTACTAAACTATGTTTTTAGGTCTTGCTCTCAAATTTCTACCATGGGTGTCTAATGCAGAAGAATCCATGGTTGCCAGTGATTTTGCATCAACCCAAAAAAAAATCAAATTTGAATTTTTTACTTGCATTTCATGCTAGGAGGCTAATTTCGTGTTAGAAGGATAGTTTTAATAATATTATAATAATTATATTTAATTAATTTTAAAAAAATTGTTATGAAAATTAGCAAGTGGAGATAGTGGAGGTGTAGTTGTGTTTTTAGAAAATATCAAAAAAGAAAACTTGGGCATTGAATTTGTAGGAGTTACAAAATATAATTAAAAATAACTTATTTATTTTTTTAGTTTTGGAAACCAATCATTCCCAATAATGGTTCATGACTTTCCCAAACGGGAGGGAAAAAATGATTTTTGGATTTTTAGAGAAGGGCTTTGTTACATGTTTTGGGGCATTCATTTGTGGCTACAAGTTTGGGAAAATGCTGGGAGTATCCATATTCTTGTGTAATTCACCATTTTTTTAGGTCTATGATCAGAGCCATATCATATTGGGATGTTGTATTGAGGACCCAATAGGCTTAGCAAGTTGTTTTGCAAAGTTGTTCACAATTTAGTGATAATTTCTATGAGTTTCCTTGCATAAATTTGGTTTTTGAATCAATCTTATTTTATGTAATAAATCAGATTTCTTGATTTTTATGGTGTGCTTTAGGTGGTTATTGAGAGGTTATTCATTCCCTTTCATTATTTTAGAATTCATTGTTGAGGACATACAAGTCATGTTGCAGATTTGTAGGTTGGAGAGTTGAGATTACTAGTGAGGAGAGCTTGTTCAAAGAAGAAATTTGAGAAGTTATTTCTCCAATATTTTAAATATATTGGGATTTATTTTAAATCATATTTTATATATTTTTATGAGCCCATGAGGTTGTTATATTGGAGAAGTTAATTTGAAATTTTTTGCAAGGTGTGACCCTTGGTCTCCTCTTCTTGTGGTAGGTGTAGTCTGGCATGGCGCTTGGGCTTCGTGACATGGTTTAACCGCCTCTTGTGGATCTTTATCTTTTATAAATCTAGCGGTTCTACCAAGCATTAACAGGTTGATCTTTTGGTGCAATAGTAGTCATCTTTGCAACAATTGGTATTAGAGCCGAGGTCATAGGTTCGAACCCCGCGCTTGTGCTAGGGGGGATTGTTGCAAGGTGTGACCCTTGGTCTCCTCTTCTCATGGTAGGTGTAGTCCAACATGGCTCTTGGGATTTGTGACATGGTTTAACCATGTCTTGTGGATCTTGATCTTGTATAAATGTAGTGGTTGTATCAGGCATTAACTAGTCGATCTTTTGGTGCAACAACAATTTTCTTTACAACAAAAAGGATAATGTATGATTTTCAAGAGTTTTTTTTAATGAACAAAGCAAGTGTTCATGTTACAAATTTATGCTAATCTATTTGGGAGTATTTCTTAATGCATGTCATTGCATGTTTAAAGGGAGTTTATTTGAGGTTGATTGCATGTTTAAAGGGAGCTTATTTGCATGTTACAAATATATGGTTAGAAAGGTAAGAGAGAGCTTGATATTATTGTAGTATTTTTTTCAGCTCAACAATGAAAGAAATATAAACCTCATGGAGAGCATGCTCAATATTTAGTCATTTTCTTATTATTTACAAAAATATTCCTTTAGGAATTGTATATACCTACGAAAAATACAAACATAAGTGAATCATAGTGTGCTCACATTTTTGGTGAGAAAAAATACCTCCCTATTGCTCCCTATTTTTATATCTCTACTTATGTTTCATATCTCTATTTTGAGATCACTTCCTCTTCCTCCCTCTCTATCTATTTATAAATATCTCCCCCTCTCTAACTCCATATCTCTCACTCATACACAATTAAGTTCCCTATTTGTTCATCACTATCTCTATCTCAATATCTATCTCTCCCCCTCTATATATCTCTCCATACTTCTCTCGCAATTACTTGTCTGTATCACCTTCTTTCGAGCTTTCGCTCTTTCCCCTTATATCTCTATCTCCTAATTTCTCCCTCTCTTTTCTATCTATATTGAATTATCTTTATCTCTCTCTTACTCAATCTATCTCTCCCTCAATTTATCTCTCTCCCTCCTTCTCACTCATCCCTCTATATTTCTATTCATATATTTTTATACCTCTATACCCTTCTATATCTATCTCTATATCCCTCATTAACTGTCTATATCTCCCTCTATCTATATCTATGACTCTCTCCCTCTCCCTCTAGATCTCCCTTTCTCTATGTATATATACACACATATATATATCATATATCTATATCTCTCCCTCTCCCTCTCCCTCTTCCTCTCCCTTCTCTCCACTCTCCCTCTCTAGACCTATCTCTCCCACTCTCTCCCTCACCCCCTCCACATATCTCTCTCTACAAGTCCCTCCCTTCCCCTTCTCTCTTTCTCATCCTATATTACCTATCTCTCTCTCTCTACCTACATTGAATTATCTCTGACTCTCTCCACTCTCTCCCCTCTCTCTCTCCCTTTCTAGACCTCTACCTATCTCTAGCACTCTATCCTTCCCTCCCTCTTTCTCAATTTCCCCCTCTCTATATTTACCTCTCTCCCTCTTTTTCTTATAATATTTTCCTACCTCTCCTCCTTTCTCTCTTCCTCTATTCTCTTTCTCCCTATTTATTTGTATCTTCCCATCTATACCTCTCTCTCATTCACTACATCTATCCCTCCATTTCTCTATCTCTCTCTATCTATGTATTTATTTACCTCTATCTCCTTATCTATCTATATCTCTCACTATCCATCTCTATATCTCCATTTCCCCCTCTATACATATATATCTCTACTTATCTCTCTATCTCTCTATTTCTCTACCTCTCTCCATTTCTCACAATATAGATTTCTCTCCATATCTTCATATTAAATTTTGTCTCACATATCCCTATATATATATATATATAAAGCTATCTCTCCCTCTCTCTCAAACACTCATCTCTATCTCTTTCTATTCATAAATTTATCTACCTTGATCTCATTGTCTATGTATATCTCTCTTCTTATTTCCATCTATCTCTCTATATCTCCCACTATCTATATCTATCCCTCTCCACTCCCTCTCCCCTTTCTCCCTCTATATACATATCTTTACCTATCTCTCCCCTCCCTCCCTAGATAGATTCTTTATCTCTATATATCTCTCTCTTCCCATATTTCCCTATCACTTCCTCTCTCTCTCCTCTCCCTCTGTCCATGTCCATTTTTTTTATCACAAACATAAGGAAATCACATTATAATGTGATTACATTATGGATTCGTAGTGACTAACATAAGTTTTTTCACTACCAATTTGTAATTTTAGCATGCTATAATGCACTTGAGTTATTTCCTAGAAGGACCGAAGAGTAGTTGTGGTCACTTTTTGGTTCCCCATCTTTCTACACATGCCCCATTAATCAAGTTGATTCTAACTAGAGGATTAAATTTATTTTATGATAATTTTCAAGGAGTGATTTCACTTATGCATTATTCAATCTAGTAATCCATTTTTTATCTAATTTTGGGGAATTTTAATTTCCATTGTTGATTATTTTGATTTTTTTATGAGTAAATATTTTGATTTTAAAAGTGACTTACCTCATTTGATCTTTAATAATTTCTCTCCTATTCATTTTTAACAATCAAATTTTCGTAAGATGGAGAAAATATTAGAACCATCCCTCCATTTGATGAGCTTCATTTATAGCTAGTCCAAAGTGCAATTTTGTTGATTGATTTATTCCTTGTTTTGGAAGTGATGGGATAAGATTTAAGAAAAGTTGTATTCTTAGATAAGGATCCATTAATTCTTTTAATTTGATTTAGAATGCCAATATTTCCTATATATATAGGAGTTACATGAACAACTTGTCTGATTTCTTTATTAACTTTGTGAACCATCAATTTTAGAGGTGGTATGGAGTTTTCTTTCACTCTTAGGTTGCTCACCTAAAGTGAGAGAGATAGACCCCAAAATTGGGGTGGTTCACTCAAACTAACAAATGTATTATGTGATTAAGACTAAATGAAACTAATTGATAAATTTTATTGATTAGGAATGTAAAACTATTGAAATGGAACTTGTTTGAAAATACACTGTGTGATGCAAAAACACCTAGATATGTCAATAAAACTCACAAAAATGGATGAAATTGAAAGTGTGCACCTGAGATATAGATGGAGACTGGAAATGACTTTTGGTATGTTTTTTATGCTAATTTTTAGGCCTAGTGGGACTCATTCACTATCCTGGGTGAATTGGTCCATGTTTTGTGAAACTGTTCTCAAACCTGTTTTGGACAAATGGGCGTCTAAAAATGCCAAAAACTAAAAACGGGCCTAGAAGTGGGAATCATTTTCCAACCATGGTGAATGAGTCCAATTTTGAATTTTTGAATATTCAAAGGTGGAAATATTATCCTTTCATCTACACTTTTTGCTTCTTCAGGTGTATAGTTCTAAAATTGTCGGATTCGGGCCTAAAAGTGACTCTTTGTGGGTATTTTGACTTGTCCAATGAAGGGATGACTTGAAAAAAAAAAAAATTATTTCTAGCCCTCTAATAATTCTAAATATACAAGCACACAAGAAGAGAAAGAGGGATGTTGAATGTTAGGGCATAGGGGTTTTCCTTGGTCAAACACCTTTAAAGGTAATTAAACCAAAACAAGAAATAAATGTAATGAAGCATGCAATAATGGATTTATTACCTTTACATGATGATTGATCTTAAATTTATATATCAAAACATGAAGAATCTACCCTTGAACATCTTAGGAAGCTTATTTGATGACTTGCAATTATGAAACCCTAACTTGCTTGACTTGATAGAGAAGATAAATGATGAATGAATAGTGACAAATGTGTGAATGATTTAATGAATGTGAATTTGGGTTTAGAGACTTCATTTTATATGAAATTCACCTTATTTTCCTATTAATTGGATCCCCAAGGCGGACATGAAGAAAAAAACTTAAATTCCAAAATTTCTTGCTCAAAAGCCAAAAATGGGCCAAATCGGACTCATTTGCCACCCATGGTGAATGCATCCCACCTGGATGGGATTGATTCACCATGTATGTCTAATGCAACTCATAAGGGCCATTTTTCCAACTAAGATGCTAGGAAATAAGTAAATAAGGTTTTTATGATGACTTTGTCAGTTATTTGATCAATTTAAGCCTCAAGATGCACAATATGGGGCAATAGGGGCCTATTAGTGATAATGTAAAGGTCAAAAGTGTCTTGGAACATAGAATTCAATGTGAAAGTGTGATTAAATGCACTTTACAACACTAAAATAAGGTCCATGTATCCTAGGAAGGCACAACATCCAATGTGAATATGTAGGACACATTACAACACTAGATTAACATTAAGGTTAATTCAAAAAAATTCTACATTAGTGTGATAATGTTATTAAACACATTTTATAATGTTGAATTAGGGATAAATGGGTTTATTAAGTCTATAAAAATGTGAAAGTCTCTTACAACACTTTACAACACCTTTACAAGACATCAGTAAATACATTTGAAAGGGTTAAAGACATAGTGTGGATTTGAAAAAAACCTCACAACACCAACTCAATGCCTTATTAAGTCTAATTTATCATCAATTATTCATCAAATCAAGCAAGTTTCCCTTTTTCAATGCTACATTTAGCCCCCACTTTAGTAAGATGATGAACTTGCTTCAAACTCACACTAAAGTAGACATTCAAGAAAGATCCGAGTGTATAGATGCAAATGACAAAGAATGAAAAAGATCAAGAAGGAAGTCAAGCCCCCAACATCCAAGATCCTAAATTAAACCATCAAGATGCATAATCATGCAATGGAAAGAAATATGAAGAAGAGAAAGATGAAAATTAAAGGGTGGATCAAGCTTTGATTTAATTTGTCCAACTAGTTTTGGATAAGATCTAGGCTTGTTTTTTTTGGGAAAAATAGATGTATACTCACTCTAGGGTGACTACAATCATGATTGTCTACTGGGTGAGAAGGCCCAAGTATACTCACTCTGGGGCCACTAAACTTTTGGTTTTCTGTTGGGTGAGGAATCCACAAGGTGGCCATGGGGAACAGTTATTCCTTGGAATTGGCTTTCCCACTCAGCAATACCAAAGCTATACCTCTTGATAACTTTAATAAGGAACCACAATGAAAATGATTTTTGAGCTCTACAAGGTAATCAAAACTTTGTATGCTTGACAACCATAGACATTGTTAATGTAGGATAGTGTAAGGAATGTTCAAACACATTTTTCTTTGTTCATGCAATGTCTCATCTTAGGGAATATCATGATTAATGTCTCTAAGAAAGGATAAGTGCAAATAGTCTCATCTTGTTTCCAAGAGAGGGAAAGTGCAATGTCTCATCTTGGGGAACATTGTGCCAAATGTTCCCAAGAGAGGGAATCACAAGAAAAATAAAATCACTTAATGAAATGTGAGTGGTGATGTATGGCCCCACTTTAAAGCAGTTGTGAACACCAATAATTGTGAAAAATTGCTTTAAAGTAGAAGAGGTGGAAATGAGAGCTTACTCGGAAAGCCCTATGCCAAGTCACATGTTTTCAAGAATCTACATCATGAAAAGTGGAGTATGTCACATGCAAGCCAACTTAAGGCACATTTTCCACATCCTAAGATTGATCTTATATGTTCACGAGAGGTTAAAAACTAGTCAAAGGAGGCAATAACAAGTGACATACGAGGACAAGGATACTGAACCCGTTGCCACCACTGAGTGCAAGACAAAGGTGACTTGAAATGATTGATGAAATGTAGGCAAGAGTGAAAATTAGTATCAATTAGAGGAATTACATGCCCCCCCAGAGGGAAGCATACCAAAATTCTTAAAATTTTGGATTTTACGACTCAAAGCTTTACACTCATTAGTGGAATGACCATGAACTCTATGATAGTCACAAAATTAAGTCATGTAAGAGAATTTATTTCAAAATAAGGGAGGGAGGGTGATCAAGTGATCATGGAGGAGTCTTGACAAGATACCCTCTTGATCAAAGGTAGAAGGTGGTCTTGTGGCTTGTATCAAAGATACATCTTACTTAATATTAGATATTATACTTAAAAAAATTTCCCTAGATTGTGATATTTTGTTCTCACTCTTATAGGAGGAGAGAAAATCTATCAAATTCCAATCAAGAATTTTTTGTGAGATGGCATTGACATTAAGCGAAGGTGTATTTATTTGTGTCATATTTTGTAAATGATGATGTTCAAGACCACTAGTGTCGAGGAGTTTAGGATGGATGATTGCTAAAGATGATTTAGGAGTATGCTGTGTGAGATTTTTGATGTTGAGTGAAGGCTTGGTGATCTCTATTAAAGGACAATAACCAAGACCATGAGTGGTTTTTTGTGTGATAGTGTTTATGGGTTTCCAGATACATTGTTCATGAGCACCACATCCTTTTCCACTATATCCAAGTTGTTTCATTAGTTCATAACTAATTCCATAAAGATTCTTCATTTCTTTTGAAGTCACTTGTTCATTATTAAGTTCTTCAAAGTTTTTTTTGTAAGTTTCTTCATTGGCTAAAGTGGTTGAGGCAGATGCTTTCAAATAGTTGTTTGAGTCATGTTCGAAAAGGAACCCCAATCATCTTCTAATAGCACCATGACTTGTTCAATATGTTGTTGTTTATCTTTTTGTTGAATGGGTTCCACTTATGTGGTTGGTGTTGATTTTTTTAAGGAATTTTATCTGTTCTTCCCAAGTTGTAAGACACTATCAGGTTCAAGATCAATGTCAAGTGTGTGAACTATGTTGTTGTAGATGTATTTCATTTTGAGATGAAGAGTGGCAGGCACACCTTTCATTGCATGAATACAATTTATGTCTAAGATAAGATTACATGAAAGTTCATAAGGAATAACATGGATTGGTGTATTCAAGGTGGCCACTCCAATGGTTAGAGTCATAATGATCGTAGTCCCTAGTGGTTTATTTTTTACATTGTCCAATCCTTTAATAGATAGAGAATCAAGTCAAATGATTGATTGATCAATGCCAATCCTATCCAGAAGGCTCAGACTACACACATGAAGGGAATAGCTATTATCTACAAGAGTTATATTTATCCCTTTTCATCTGTATCATGCTATGATCATGAAAGCTTCATATTTTTTTTGCACATCCAAAGAGGAAAGTTCACTTTGGTGGAAAACAATGTCATCTTGTAGTCCTTGAATCATGGATGTTGTATCAGTTGGTGGCACATTAAAAGGGATGGGATCTTGTTGTAAGGTTGTTTGGATCATGTTGTGATAGTGAGGGGAGGCTTGAATAGGGTCCCACAATGATATCTTAGCAGTCTAGTATTCTTAAGTTTCTCAACAAGATCATACTCCTTGCGACCTTGCAAGAAAGGGTTAGGTGGGATAGGATTAGGCAATGGTAATGGTGTCGAGGTTGGTTGTGGTGGTTGCAAATTGTTTCGAATGTTATATGTATGAGCAACACTATTATGACTCATTTGTTGGGAGAAATTTTGCCAAGGAGGGTAAAAGATAAGTTCAACTTTATTTTGAGGGTGGTTTTGGTGTGAAGGTGGGTAGAGAATTAGAGGGTTGTCAGGATGTCCCATGGGGTATGCATAAGGTCCATTGATTGAGGAGGATCTAATGGACACTTGCACATTCATAACCTCAACAGTTTTGGGTTGATGTATCTCTAATAAATGGAAATATAGAATCACCTTTTATTGAAGGAAAAAATATTATTATTGTTGTCATTTTCTAGCACCATGATGTTCTCCCTAGAAGGAGAGTGTGTAGGAGAACAACAAGCAACATGTTCTTGACAATTAAGGCTTGGTTCTTCCAAAATTACTTCATCTCCAATAGGGGAATGATCAATGATTGGAATATCAAGAGGGGGATGACTAGGAGAAGGTGTTAGGGTATGTGCAGGATCATGATGGGATAAAAGTGGCAATATGATGGGTATGTGGCTGATGACTTCTTTTTTACCCAAAATTGATGAAACAAAAAGAGTTTTTAAAGGAGATTCTCAGCTTTCCACCAATATAAGTTATTCTTTACTTTGAATTTAATGAGTAATTATTATTCATTTTCTATTCAAATTACAACTAAAGTCCTGATTGATAGACTGGTTGAAAAAAATCAATAGATTTCAAATGGTATCACATTTTGAAACCAAACATGTGCCATATCTCTATTTATAGGATTGAAAAAATAAAATTCAATTTCATGAAGTTTTGAAAAACTTAAGGTGGTGAGACATACAAGTTTTTATATTTTTTAAAATTTGTAATAAAAAAATCCTAATTAATTATTTTCTTAGAAAAAAATTAAAAAAAGGTATGCATCACATCAAAACATAAGTCCTCTACTTATATCTCAAATATTATAATTTTTTTATCATTTTATGGTGGTTAGGGTGGTTAGATAGACACGTACTTATATTTTTCCTGAAATTTAAGTACTACTGCATTGAAATTTAAAATTTTCATCAAAGATATATTTTTTTAAAACAAACCTAGTAGTTTAGAAACTAAATTCAATTTGCTAAAAATTCTATTGTTACATATTTTTGAACTAATATATATAACTTATTCAAAATTTTACGTCAAGTTGCCTAAATCTGATTTTTTTTATTTTTTTCCACTTAAGGGCCTATTTTTTCCATGATGATCTTGCACATACCTGTTAGTTGAGTTTCCATTGTATTTAAGGTCTCATTCTCTTGTTCCATGTTATCTACCCTAGTAGGATAGCTTGTAATATGTTCATCCAAGTTTGAATTTTGTAAAGTAGCTTCATCAAAAGTGGGGGAGGCATCAAGAGAAGGACCACTATGATGTTCAAATAGATTATCTTGAATGGGAGGAGCATTAGGGAAGTGAGGGTCAAGGGTTTCATGATTTTGAATAGAGATGTATTCTAACACCAACCTATCCTCTTTACATCAAGGAGGGATATTAGGAGATTGACAAGTTTGATTGTCATGGGTATGGAGACTAGGTAAGGTGATATTTAGAAATGCGTATATGATTTCATTTTCTTGTTTTCTAACATCTTCCAAAGGCGAATGAGGAGATGGAAAATTGAAACCATCAATTCTTGTATCTTCCTTCACCAAGATACCTTCATCACTAATAGGAGAGGTAGTAGGACAAGAACAAGTATGACTGTAATAATTGTCAACACCACCATTCTCACCAATGGACAATGTAATATTAAGGATTGTATCAATGGTTTGATCATGTTTCCTAAATACCTCATTGTTGTAATAAAAATTGATCTCATAGGAGGCAATATTGTATTTATGCAATCCATTTTGAATGAAATCAAAGACACATCTTTTGAAAGAAAATATGCTATGATGAAAAAGGAAAGAATGTACAATGTAATGTGTACCGTAGAAAAATGGACCTTTCCCATTTGCATAGTATTTTAGGCCTTGTTTCATAGTGTTGGAGCTATGTTTCTTTAATTGTATGATGTATCTTGGCTTGAACATGCTTATTTTGGTACTAAAACTCAAAGAATGATGTCTTGTGAAACTGATGTAAAGTGTTGTAAGACATTTCTACATTCTTCTAGACTCTATTTAATTCAATTCACCTAAAAACCACCTTTTCACTCATCAACAAGTCCTACTTTCAAGTGTTTTCAAGTCTTGTAACTAGATTTCACACTTTTCTAGGCATGTTTTCCCTATTTACACCCTTCTCATGCTATATTTTATCTTTTTACGCCCTCATATGCTTATTTTAAGTGTATTTTTGGGTCTTATCCCAACAAAAAGCATTAAACACAACTTTATTTCTGACACTTGGTTTTGGGTCCGAGGTGGGACTCATTCACCAAGGGTGGCGAATGAGGCCCCCTTGGCCCCAAATTCAAAATATTTCAAATTTCTTTCATGATTTTTCTGAAAATTCACTTCATGTCAGCTTGTGATGAGGTTTGAACGAATATTAAGGCACAATATTTGTATAAATAGGCATTTTTCACTTCATTTTACTCCTACCACAATCTCTTCACTCAATCATTCAATATCTCTTCACAGAATCAAGCAATCAAGCATTTTTCATCTTCAATTCAAGCACTCTCAAGCACTCTAGTGCAGCTTTTTGAAATTACTTTAGATTTGCATATTCAAGGATGCGGTAAGTTTTGAATACTTCCATGCTATTCATTTATAATTCCTATTTCATGGCATTCATTTCAATTGGGTTTAATTACTAAAGCGGGGTTTGACCGAGGAAAACCCCTATTCACTAATCCCTCAACATTTTTCCCCTTTGCATGTGTCTTTACCTCCTTTGTTTTGAAAATTTCAAAGGTTTAAAGGTGTTGAAAAGTGGATTCCAAGTCAACTAGGCTCTTCAAGTTGATACATCACCTATGCAAGCTATTTGAGTGACTTTCAACCCATTTTCTATAGAATTGACCTTGGCAACCTGATATTCAGTCATTTCTAGATCTGGAGTAGCAAAGTTGACCCTTGAATTTTTAGAAATATTGGGGAGGATTGATTCACCACCCTTGGTGAATGAGTCCCACTTGAAATTTGGAAATCTGCATTTTGTCAAAAATCAGTTCCCAACACTTTTTCGTTGGTTGGAGGACTAATTGGCCACCCTTGACGAATGAGTCACATTGTGAAAAATCAAAAAAAAATATCAACATTCTAGACATTATAGAAATATCACACATCATCTAGGTGCACTCAAATTTGACCCTATACT